>JAOXOE010029710.1:0-14068 GCA_028565055.1 Phoeniculus purpureus
AACTCATCCAGGCGGGTCTTGAATATCTCCAGTGAAGGAGACTCCACAACCACCCTGGGCAGCCTGTTCCAATGCTCAGTCACCCTCACTGTGAAGAAGTTCCTGACATTGAAGAGGTCACAAAGGGCTGCATCCAGGTTGGTTTGAAAAGTCTCCAGAGCAGGGGATGCCACAACCTTTCTGGGCAGCCTATGCCAGGACTTTGGCACCCTCACGGGAAAAAAGTTTCTCCTCGTGTTGAGGTGGAACCTTCTGTGTTCAAGTTTATCCCTGTTATTCCTTGTCCTGTCCTGTCACAGAAAAGAGACTGACCCCTTCCTCTTGATCCCTATCCATCAGATATTTACAGATTTTAATGAGATTCCTCTCAACCTTCTTTTCTGCAGACTAAACAGCCTCAGTTCTCTCAGCCTTTCCTCACAGGATTGATGCTCAAGTGCCTTCATCATCTTTGTAGCTCTCTGTTGGACTCTCTCCAGTAGATCCTTGTTTCTCTTGAACTGGGGAGCCCAAAACTGGACAGAGTACTCCAAATGTGGTCTCATCATGGCAGAACAGAGGAGGAGGAGAACCTCCCTAGGTCTGACAGACACTTCTTAAAGCAGCCCAGAGTACCACTGGCCTTGGCCACAAGGGCACGTTGCTGTCCCATGTAGAACCTACACTAGAATTCCAAGGTCCTTCTCCATGGAGCTGCTGTCCTGGTGCCTGGGGCTGTTCCTCCCCAGGTGCAGGACTCTACCCTTGTCCTTACCGAATTTTGTCAGGCTCCCCTTTGCCCAGCTCCCCAGCCTGCCCAGATTTCATTGGCTAGGAGCACTGGATAGTTGGTGTGTCAGCCATCCCTCCCAGTTTCATATCACCAGCAAACTTGCTGCGGGGACCCTCTACCCCCTTATCCAGGTCGTTGATGAAGATCTTGAACAAAACTGGACCCAGTACTATAATGAGAACCCTGTTGTGGCATAAGCAGATTGAATGTGTGCAAAATAGTCTGCATGAGACCATCTCCCCGTTGCTTCTCCCTTCACAGATTTAGATGCAAAATCTGTGAATTTGAAAGAAAATAAAATGTTGCCAGCTAGTGATGTTTGATGAAAAGGAGGTTGTAGCAAGGCTGGTCTCTTCTCCCAAATTTCTAATGATAGGATGAGGGGAAATGGCCTCAAGTTGAGTCAAGGGAGGTTTAGACTGGATCTCAGAAAGAAGTTCTTTGCTGAGAGAGTGGTTGGGCACTGGAACAGGCTGCCCAGGGAGGTGATGGACTCAACGGTCCTTAGAGATGTTTAAAAACTGAGTAGCTAGAGCACTTGAGGCCGTGGTCTAGGGGTTAGGGTGCTGTTGGGATAAGAGCTGGGCTTGCTGATCCTGGAGGTCCTTCCCAGCCGTAATGATTCCATGATCCTATGGTGTGGTCAGGTAGACTGCAACTGCAGGTCACTTTAAGGGAAACTGAAGTAAAAGAAAATTTCAATCTGAGAGGAATTCAGTGGCCTGTAATCACTTTGTTTGGTTAAAAATAAAATTGATGGGGAGCAGATGGCATTCACCAAGACAGAGGGAAAAGCCTCAGAAGATAAAGACTTCGGAGCAAGGTCAAAAGTCAAAATGTAAGCAAGGTAGGAGAAAAACAGTGTTCTGAACGAAGGGTAACCTCACTGTAATTTGTAAAAAAGTTTCTTAAAAACATGTGCCTGTGATGGTTCCCTAATGCTCTGCAAACAAATCATTTCTGCTGTAGCCTTCAGTCGTCTTAAATACTGTGTGTTGAATGTGTGATGTTATGTCTAGCTAAAATTCTCCCAAAACTTTAAAAAAACATAATAAAAGTAAAATATTTATATTCTCTAACAGCCACATAGAAAGTGTCGCCTTGAAAAATACCAAGTGTTTCTTTCAGGCTTTTATAGGCAGCAGAAATAGCTTAGCCAGGGATGCCATAAGCTGCAGTGTCTTCACGTGATCCTTAGGGAAATAACTAGTCTAGGCTGAGGTGCTTGTAGTAGGTTATTTAATAGTGATAAAATATTGTCAATGACATCAAAAATTTAATATACTTTCTCAGGGAACATCTCATCCTGGGTTATGGATATGAGTGTCTCAGGGATATCACATATCCCTGGGCTTTGGGGGATTTTTAAATTACAAATGAGTATTATAATAATAATAATAATGGATTTTCAGGTTTTCAGAAAACACTTTGTTATATTAAATCCATTAAATAATAAATAGAAATATCTAAATATAAAATTTATAAATGCAAAGTTGTAGATCATATTGATTTAAGGCATCAAATCCAATAGGTATTAGTTAGGAAATAAAATGTCACTGTTTGTACACAGCATCATTGAAGGAATGGGGTTTTAGATAAATTATAAATAGAGCAGATTGCTCTTATTAATGTGGAAGAGGACTGAGGGCTTTCCGTGTCTACTCTTCTTTCTTTGTCTTCAAATTAAATAAACATTTCTATTTTAAATCAGAGCCTGATACAGTCTAAACAGAGTCTAAGTAGACAAATGCAGCAGAAGAACTCTTCATTAATGCCTGCATTTATTACCAATCCTGAACCGAATGCCTTTGCAGTTTGTAAAGCTCGTGATAAGTCACTGGAGTGGACACTCTGCGCTTGGTGGAATGAAAATGCTTTTAACTTTTGGTGATGATCTATTTTTAAAATAGTTTGTTCTACTTTAAAGCCCAGCGCTGCAGACTTTTTCAACCTATTGCCTCATTAACTGCATTCACATTAAAATCCCGCTCCATTTAAATGAGAAGATAATTATAATACCTTGAATCAAATGAGTTGTAACTGCAATCATTACATCTGAAATGAAACAGATAGTTTGGACATGCTGCTTTCCTGGCTGTTTAGGGCTGAAACCCATTTCCATTGGTCACACTGAATTGCAATATTGCAGACCAATAACAGGGTATTACCTGCTGGATTAAAATTGCTCCTGGAGACTCTGGGATGGCAATTTATTGACCTCTGGATATTTCGTTAACCATTTGCAATATGTCGCTTATTTTCCTATGTAGATTTTCAGTTGTGAGCTCCCTTTCTTTGTAGAAGAGCTAGAAGAAGCAGGTTGCTGGAAAGTTCATCCTCTTTCTTTCACTTCTATAGTTATGGTAATGTACCTCTGCCTTGAATGGCTAAGGATGAGACAGAAGGTGGAGGGAAGGAAAAAGTCACTTTCTATCGAAGGTTTCTACTGCATTGTCTCAAGACAGAATACACTAATCATGTCTAGCTCAGGCAGCACTTTCCCTTCATTTTTTTCTCAGCTTTCCCTCTCACAGCAAAGTTGCCTTCAGAGACAGGGCCATTTCCCTCGAGAAGAGAAGGCTCTGGAGGGACCTTCTTTTGACCTTCCAGTACCTGAGTGGGGCCTACATGAAGGCAGGGGAAGGTCTTTTCACAGTATCACAGTATTACCAAGGTTGGAAGAGACCTCATAGATCATCAAGTCCAACCCGTTTTCAAGAGGGTTTGTATGGATAGGACAAGGAGCAATGGGTTCAAGCTGGGAAAGGTTAGGTTTAGGCTGGATATTAGAAAGAAGTTCCTCAATGTGAGGGTGGAACTGGAATGGGCTGCCCTAGGAGGTGGTGGGGGCCTGATCCCTGGAGTCATTTAAGATCAGGTTTGATGAGGCTCTGAGCGGTCTGATCTAGGCAGAGTTGTCCCTGAGGTCTGTTCCAGCCCAGAACATTCTATGATTCTATGATTGCACGATCAACAAGTCAAATCATCAGCCCTACTCTACCAAGATCATCCCTAAACCAGATCCCCCAACACCACATCTAAATGATCTTTAAACACCTCCAGGGATGGTGACTCAATCCCTTCTCTGGGCAGCCTGTTCCAGTGTCTGTCTGCTCTTTCTGCTAAAGAATTGTTTCTGATGTCTAGAATCAATTTTACTCTCAGTTGATCTCATACACATAAATGACAGTTCCTTTTGTTAGTATTCTATCCATAAATAACTCCTGCATTCATGGGAGGAAGCAGCAGGATTGTAGTTAAAGATATCGAAGGGAACTTCTACCACTAAAGCCTGCAGTCAACTATTTTAATGCTGTGAGACTTCGGTATCAAATATTGCAGTAGATCACAACAGAGAATTACAACCTAAGCCCTTTATATGACTCATGGTTTCACCTGCACCACATGCAGGGCAGCCACATCAAACCTAAAACCATTGGTATTTTGTATTCCTTGTACCGCACGCACCCTATTGCTGGTGTTTGTCAGTGCGATCTGTGGCTCACAGGATCACAGAACTGTTGAGGCTGGAAAAGTCCTCTGAGTTCATACAGCTCATACCTAACATCACAACATCAGCCAGACCAGGACACTAAGGACCAAAACCAGTCCCTTAAACAGTTTCAAGGAGGAGGACTCCACCATGGCCCTCTGGGCAACCCATTCCAGGGTCTGATCTGTCCTAATATCCAACCGCTTCAGGCTCTGCCCTCTCGTCCTGTCGCAGTTTGTCTGCGAGAAGATCCTGATCCCCACCTGACTACAACCTCCCTTCAAGGAGTTGTAGAGAGAGAGAAGGTCCCCTGAGTCTGCTCCAGGCTAAACACCCCCAGCTCCCTCAGCCTCTCCTCATCAGACTTCCTCTCCAGCCCCTTCCCCAGCCTTGCTGCTCCTCTGGACCCACTCCAACCTCTCAATCTCTTTCTTGAAGTGAGGGGTCCTGAACTGTCCCCAGTACCTCACCAGCATCCAGTACAGGGAGAGAATTATGTCCCTAACGCTCAGGGCATTACTGTTTAGCATGAAAGGCTAAAAAAAGCCCAAACAACCAGAAACAAACCCACAAAATTACAAGGGGAGATTTAATGGACATCGCAGGAGGGTATTTCCAGCAACGAGATTCCCATTTGGCAGAAGGCTGTTGCGTTAACAAAAGAAGTGATTTTCTTCCGTAACATCAGTGTTTGTAAAAGTTTTGTCATTTCCCAGTTTGTGGCAGAACTTGGGATGTGCAGGTGGTCTATAAACTCTGTGCAGTACATTTGTACTGCTCTGACTAATAGGCAATCTGGCAACTATCAAAGGAGAATTCCTGTCAGGTAGGCAAGTGCAGCACAGCTGAGTTCCCCGGTGGCACAGCACAGGCAGAACATTGAGACATCACAGAGCATTAGCTTTCACGTCTGAAGTCAGGTACTCCAGGTTTAAGGCTTGATCTAGGCAATTCAAACCCCCCTGCTCAGCAGCTGCCTAATCTAAGAAGTGCGTAAAACTCATTTGACTTTGTGGTGGGTGCTGAAATCCCCCAGCAGCTGGTCTGCAGCTCTGCTCTACTAGCCCAAGCTAGCCCAAGCAGCTTGGCCTTGCTCTTGCTAGCCCAAGCAGCAAGGCCAGGCATGACCAGGCATTTTCCCACCTGTTCAGTGAAAACAGGAGGCTGAGGAGAGAGCTTATTCCTCTCTACAACTACCTGAAGTGACACTATACATAGGCACACACCGCTCTGTTCTCAGAAGTGACTGGTGACAGAACAAGAGAGAATGGCCTCCACCTCTACCGGGGAGGTTTGGGTTGGCTATTAGGAAAAAAAATTCACTGAAAGGGTTCTCAGGCATCAGAACAGGCTGCCCAGAGAGGGCTTGAGTCACCATCCCTGGATGTGTTCTAAAACCTGCATAGATGTGGTATTGGGGAACATGGTGCAGTGGTGTGTCTGATACTGAACTTAGCAGAGCAGGGTGTATGGTTGGTGATCTTAAAGGTCTTTTCCATCCTAAATCATTCTATGATTCTATTATTCTATGAATGGGGACACAGAATGAGCAGAAGACAGCTCTTACTCCTTGGACCTGCAACAAGATGGGATCCCTCTTAATATTCACATGTAGCTGGTTTCTTATTGCAATAGATTCAGAGAGAAAGGAGATTAGATATGCTAGTGCTTGAACAAAGGATTACAATCACAGTGGTTAAAAGGCTGCATGGCCAAGGGGAGATTTGTGTGGGGCTGAGAGCATATCCCAGAAGAAAGCTGATCACAGCAAAATGGAGCTTGGTGTGCCCTGGGTTTCCCCCCACCCTGGGAAAAAAAGTCTGCTTGCTGGAGTGTCTGCAGAGACACAAGAGGAAGCACAGGAATTGGTGTCTGATGGGTCAGGATGTTTGGAAGTATCCACGCACTGTTTTATCTTCTGCTTTTGATGAAGGATTTGTTTAGGAAATCCCTTTTTTTGTCCTATTTATACTCCGATAACGTAAAATAATTCTAACCCAAGCTGCGAGCAGGCCAATTGCATGGGAACGTGTGCTAAGACTTCATTTGTTTTCCAACCCCAGCCATTCTATGAGTCTATGTGGTAATTCCACAGAGTCTCTTCTGCTTTCTTTTGGAGCAGTGACACACGTACAACAGATTTCATGAAGACGATCGATAGAAGAGATTTAATGTAGCCTCATAAGGCTACAGGCTTCATGTCGTTGTCTGGCTTTTCACTTCAACCAATCTCCCATTCCTTCCCCCACATTACTGCAGTTCTGACAGAACGAGGAAGCAGAAGAATGCACTTCTGTGCCTAAAACGTGACGATGCTCTGGTGAGAAGTCAGTGCAGTGGATTTGCTCCTGGGTGGACAGGCAGCTGCGCTCAGTGCTGAGCTAGGCACGCAAGGAAGGAGCAGCATGAGCTGGAGATCAGAAACCCCTGCAGTTGGGAGTTTTTACTGGCTGCTACAGAAGAGTCCTCGCCCTAGCGTGCTGGTTTTTTCCAGTAAGCCCATCTGAAGCTGTCAGGTCTTCCCTGCCACTTGTGAAGATGCTCAGTGGGTAGCCATGTGAGCTCAGACCCACTTCACATTTTCAGTGTCTGAGCAATTTTGCTGTTCCAGACATGCAGAAACCTTTCATTAGATCTATCCTTGTGTCTCGAGACAGGGTCAACATAAAGATTTCTTTCATCTACTGAAGAGCTTAATTGGATAATCCTGTAATGATAAAATAAATAACAGGCTGAGGATGCTCTCCCGAGTCAGCTGTCACTATTTTATTCTGTGCTGTAGTGTGAGGCTGAAAATTCCAGGTTTTAGGGTGCAGTTAAAATTATAGGACTGTCTCAGAGAGCTTCTACTCTGATTGTAGTGTACGAGTAACTTGCATTGATTGGAAAGGGGTGGTAGGAAACCTTTGCATGTCGTCCCTTGATTCAGGTATCTTTGAACCTGCTTTTTCTTAGACCTTGAGAAACTCAAACCCTCAAACTTGGAGACCTATCAATTCATTGAACACGGAGTTAAGCGCATGTGTGGGTGAGTTTAATTGTTCACAATGTATTGACCAAGCTCTGTGTGCCAAAGCAACTTGCTTCTAGTATTTTTGTCTTCAAATTAAAAGGTTAAAAACAATATGAAGATATTTATTTATTAAAAAACAAGGAAATGGAAAAGTTAGAATTGTTTTATGATTGTAAAGCAGACATTTGTAAAATCACCTCTTCTTAGAGGTATTTCTTTGGCTCAAACATACACAGGCACACAGCTCAGATAAAGGAAGGAAAGAACACTTTCTTAAGCTACCACATGGATACTCAGGTATTGAAAGCCCAGAGTGCACAAAGTGCACCCTCTGTAGCAACTCTTCATAGTGTCAGGCTAGCATGTGTTAGGGAAATGAAGACACAGCCTCTCAAAGGAGTTCTGGGTGTGATAGTTGGTCTTTTAGTGGGAAATGTTTAGGAGAAGAAGGCATCTTGTATTTATTTGAATGTGTCACACGTGATAATTCATGTGTCTGTGCTCTTTCTTTAACTCTGCAGCTACCTAAAAGGAGGTTGTAGCGAGGCTGGTGCTGGTCTCTTCTCCCAAATTACTGATGATAGAACAAGAGGGAAAATGGCCTCAAATTGCGTTAGGGGAGGTTTAGATTAGATCTTAGGAAGAAGTTCTTTGCTGAGAGAGTGGTTGGGCACTGGGACAGGCTGCCCAGGGAGGTGGTAGAGTCACGGTCCCTGGAGGTGTTTAAAAACCAAGTGGCTAAAGCACTTGAAGCCATGGTCTGGGGGTTAGTGAGCATTGGTATGAGTGCTGGATTTGATGATCCTGCAGGTCCTTTCCAGCCATGATGATTCTGTGATTCTATGATCAGACTCTCTGAACATTCCCGCAGTGAAAAGTTAAAAGGAAATGATTATTAATTTTTAAAGTAGGAGTTCCTTCTGTTGCAATAAGCTTGATACCCTCAGAAAGAAACCTCAAGAGTGGCTTATTAATTGTAATTCAGCTTTTCCAGTGTCTCTTTCTGTCTTACTCTGCCTTGTCTCACTCAGCTGCCAGAGAAAAGTTCCAAAAAGATTAGACCCCAAAGCTAGTTACCCTAGAACTGAAATGTGTTACTGATGCCAGGAAAGGTGCTCGGTCTGAATCACAGAATGATAGAATGTCCGAGGTTAGAAGGGACCTTAAAGATCATCATCTAGTTCCAACCCCCTGCACAGGCAGGGACACCTTCACTACAGCAGGTTACTCAGGGGTCCAGCCAACCTGGCCTTCAACACTGCCAGGGATGGGGCAGCCACAACTTCCTTGGGCAACGTGTTCCAGCATCTCAGTACCCTCAGAGGAAAGAATTTATTCCTGATGTCTAACATCCCAGCTTGTACTTAGGTTGGTCTGGACCACTGGCACCCCACAGCAAATATTTGTCCCAGGTTAGAATGTGCAAACACGCAGCAATCCATGTACGTGAGCCACAGCAACGTTAAATCCCCGACGTAGAAGTGTCCAGACTCACTTTAGAGCAGGGAGGCACCTAGCGAAAAGTAACCGAGTGATTTTATAGACCTCCAGAGGATCGGTAAGGGTTTTATTGTGGTGTGTTCCCAACATTCATATAAATCTTAATAAAAATTTCTGGAAGTGACTAATTAATCAGAATTTACCTGCTGTGATTTTTAAATCATAGAATCATAGAATCATAGAATCATAGAGGTTGGAAGGGACCTCGAAAGAATAAACACGATTCTTTTACTGTGTGCTCTAATTATCAGCTGTAGCTTCGTCGCTGCAAAAGAAAAGGTGACAAAAATGTAACTGGCAACTTTGGTATATGACATGGAGCAAGAAATAACCTAATTCTTGCTTACAGGTTTGACAGATAGCCTATTTCCCCTCTGAAATATTACCTATTACCTTTAGAAGCCTCTCCTGTACGAACCAGTAGCCCTTTGTATGAAAAATAGATGTCCCGTATTTGGTTTCTCGAGGGACATTTTTCTTCTTTGTAATGTTTTTCCCCTTGAATCAAAGTCAGTATATCACATATGAAAGATACGAAGGGAAAAACCCTCATCACATATCAAATGTCCCCTGGCCACTGAAAATGGATTATCTTATTCTAGTCTCAGCCCTTTCTACCGCAGTCTGCCTTCACTAGCTATTTCATCAAATGGTTTCTACTGTCATCATTTGTTCTTGTTTCAGCAACTTGTTTGCAGCTGAACCTCTCAGCGTTGAGGATATTGCTGCATTTTGTTTGTTTTTAATTTGGAGACTGCTAAAAGCAGATTAAGGTTAATGAATGCAGAATTTCCCCACCACTTCTCAGCTGGGAGAATGTCAGAAGCTCAGGGTGCGTAAACTTCCTAGTAAGAGAGACATAACAAACAACATTCCCCATAATGTTATCTGAGGCTCCAGTTAGTAAGAATACAGAGTCACAGAACTGTTGAGGCTGGAGAAGACCTCGGAGCTCATTCAACCCAGCTCATGACCTAACATCACCACATCAGCCAGACCAGGATGTTAAGTGCCACAGCCAGTCTGTTCTTCAACACTTCCAGGGATGGCAACTCCATCACTGTCCTGGCCAGTCCATGCCAGGGTCTGATCACCCTTTCCATCAGGAAGGGCTTCCTAACATCCAACCTAACCCTTCCCTGGTGCAACTTCAGGCCCTGCCCTCTCATCCTGACACTAGTTGCCTGGGAGAAGAGCCCAACCTTCACCTGAATACGACCTCCCTTCAGGGAGCTGGAGAGAGGAAAGAGGTCCCTCCTGAGTCTCCTCAACTATCCTGTACCTTGGGCTGGTGGAGTTACAGTACTTCCTTGGATTTGTATGATTACCTGAGGGGTTTTTTGGTACTTATTTTATAACCTGATGGATGGAGGACAATGCATTTCCTTTTATATTGCACATATATGGCATCCACGTTTACTCACCACTTTGTGCCCCTTAAAAACAGCTACTGACACATCGGATAATTGATCTGGCCTTTGCTGTATCTCAAGACCAAAGTTACCAGGTCATGATAATGCGTTTAGGGAACACTCGACTAGCCATGCAACATTCTTCCCACTTCGTCTTTATTCCAATTATTGGAAGTTTTTTATGAACTGTGAGGGGAAGTTCCTTTTTAGGGCTCTATCTTTTTTGCCAAATGGATTATGAGCCATTGTCTGCCCCCCCATTCCCTTAACGAAATGGATCATGACCTGAGGCATTCACTACCATATGAGTAATAAATTGGATCCTCAACAAGCTGTCCCAGTTTGCCTTTCCTGCTTTATTGTTTCCTGTTGACCATCAGGTGCAGAAGGTAATGGCATTCATATCCTTTTTATTATTACACTTCTTAATGCTTGTGTGGAGTTTTCTTCCTCAGAAAAGGAGCATTACTGATGATTGATGGTCAGCAATTGCTCCCCTCACTGATCTGGGTGACCTGAAATCTAAACCCATTCCTCTGTCCTTTTGACATTCTAATCAACTACTGATGAAGTATTAATCTTTAATCCTTCCTATTAGCCCTATCTCTGTTCTTCCATCAGGGGCCCTTTGGGCACCACGTAAAGCTTCTTTTCATTGCCTGTAACACAGAAGATAGAACATTTGTTGTGATATTTTTGAACCAAAAGATGTGGGATATTAATAGGAATAGTTGACCTTGAATTACAGTCCTATTCCTCAGCATTTATTGACATTGATTGGATGTGTTCTACATAATGCTGCTGACAACCTCAAAATCCGGTAGAGCAGATCTGGCTATCTGTCCAGTTTTCAGGACATTATTTCCACGATTCCCAAACCCAGCCTCCCTGGCACAGTGGGAAGGCACTGGGAATGTCCCCCACTGGACTAGACAGCAGATGGGAAGCAGATTCAGGAACTGGATTGCAGAAATGGATTCAGAAATGCGTGACACTACGTGAAAATCCAGAAACCCACGACAGTACTTTTTTATCCACTCCATATTCTATACTATCAGCGTAATTCCCGTATCTGCTACTTTACACACACAGATATTATTCCCTTAATCCATGGGCCATCCCTCCAATGTGTCCATTGAGTTCATTTAGTCCATGACTTTCAGGTTTTATCTGTCACAGCAGTCACAGGACAGGAGAGATGGTGTTGGACTGTGGGTGGTGGTTGGATTGTGTTGGGTTGGGAGTGACTGTTCACTGAGACAGAGATCCGTATAGCTGAGGAGTAGGATATGTCCTTTCTGAGTTGCTGGGACTTCTGAAACAGTGCCTCCTCTGCTGAGATGCAGGTTGTACAAAGGAACAGGGACCTCCCTCGTAATGCCAGAGTCAACTAGCCAGTTCATCCCTTGTGCATGCCTGGATCTCACCACAGATCACTGCTACCAATGAGTTCGAATATGGTGGTGGTGAGCATCCACCACATGGGCAGTGTGCGTCGGACTTCATCTGGATCTGCAGGTAGCTCTCCGTCATTGAGATTGTTCTAAATGATCTCCAATGCAGCTAATTCCCTCAGGTACTGGATGTCTTTCTCCACAGTCCACTTGTGCACTATGCATATTCCCTTGAAGGGATGACTTTCCTTCACCTGACAGAGTCACCTTCAGAGGCTGAGGGTTTGTGTCTGTTTCCTAATCCCCTTGTCAGTGCTGCCTTCCCTAGACAGGGATCACAGCTGCAGGGATCCTGCAGGGGGATGATCTGGAAAGGTCCCTGTGCAACCATGGTATCTGCGGATGAGAAGTGATGGAGCAAGATGTGATCTGCAGCCCCACACAGGTGGGGGAACTGGGTAGCCCCAGGGAGCCGGGCCATAAACAACCAGGGTGTTACTAGAGTGGATTCCAGCTGAGCTGAATTGAGCTGAGCTGATTATAGAGCTCGCCTAGAGTAACCAGCCCCAGGTGAAACAAGGTGGTGAGGGCCCAGTGAGCCTCAGATCAATGCTCTTTAGTTTGAAGAAGAGGCGGCAGAGAGGAGACCTCGTCACTACAACTTCCTGAAAGGTTGGTGCTGGTCTTTTCTCACAAGCAATTAGTGATAGAACAAGAGGGAATGGGTTCAAGCTACAACAGGGTAGGTTTAGACTTGATATTAGGAGGAATTTTTTTCACAGAAAGGGTGGTCAGACACTGGAATAGGCTTCCCAGGGAGGTGGTTGACTCACCATCCCTGTGTGTGTTTAAAGACTGCTTGAATGAGGTGTTAAGCGAAGTGGTTTAGGGGTGAACTTGTAAGGTAGGGTAGATGGTTAGACTCAATGATCCCAGGGGTCTTTTCCAACAAGAGTGATTCTATAGTGAACCCTCACATGTGTCTGGGGGGTTTTAGAGAGAAGAAGAAGAGGCTGTACAACACTGTTCAACAGCATGAGCAGAGGAGAGCATGGATGATCCTTGGCACTGCTTGCAAGAAGAGAAGACAAAGGTAGAAAGCTCTTTTTATTTCCTAGGTACTTGTGGTTTGGTTTGTCTGATACCTGAGCAGCAGTAGGGCATTGTGATGGTGCATTTCTGCAATTGTGTGGGAGGAAGAGGTGGGATTTATAATGTCTTTGCTGAAAAGCTGGTATTTGATGAGGCAAAATCACCCAAATGCCCTGTGGGAAGGCTGTTGATGGATGTCTACAAAATAATCAACCCTGTGTTTACTCTGGTGGTGCTGGAGCAGTGGGAAATTAAACCCTCAGGTTATAGCTCCTGAGAGGGATGTGAAATGAGCTGGGGGAACAAACCTCTGTGGAAAAGGGTTGCTTTGGTTTGCTGGAGACCCCTCAGAGCTAGAGGCCTCCTCTGTTTGGGCTTTGTGTGGAGATACCTTGCTGTGATCTACCAGAGGTCTGGTGTTGGTTGTAGTGGTTTGGATCCTCCATAAAGAGATGTTTTACCCAATCTGCTTGTTTTACTGACTGCTGTTGCTATGAGAGAGCATTCAGGTGTTCCAAGAAGATCAGTGAATGATGATATGAGCTAATAAAGTTTTTACTTAAAAAACAAAAGGGGAGAAATCTTCTATAGAGGATGCAATAGCAGGTGCTAGGCTGGTGGCCACTGCAGCCCCAAGGAGGGAAGGGCTAGTGGGGCAGCCTGGAGTGCTTGTTAGCATCTCAGAGCTGCTCCAAGCAGGATAGTGCTCCTCGGAGCTTGAGGTGCATGTGGGACACCTGTGTGTGATGGGTGTGGTTTCCAGCCACCTCCTGAGCCCACACAGATGTAAGCAGTGTTGTTTAATTGGTGTTGACTTGCCTTGGGGCTGAACTGCTCACAGGTAACACTTGTGCAAACAGTCTTCTGGGGTTTAAGAGATTTTTTGGTTTTGTTTCATTTACTAGTGTACAATAACTTTCTACTGATGATTTAATCTAGGAGAGATGATAAAAATGTGTTTTACTTCTTGCTGTGAAGGTCCTCTGCTCCAGGTTTCCACCTGTAGATATTGCTCAGATGTTTTGCAGGCTTTGTGGAGAAAGTATGTTTGTTTGGTCAAGGTCTTGAAGCCTGGAATGATGTCAGTTGACTTCTACAACTCCATAAAGATGAATTATTGACCTTTGTAGAAGCAGGTCTAAAACTAAATTCAGTATTATTCTCTTTACAGCATGAATTTTTAGTGTTTCTTTTCAATCATAAAACATCTAGCCCTCAATTTAGAGTTGGTCACCCACTTGTGGAAGTATAGACTTCCTAAAAGGAAGTTGTAGCCAGGCTAGTGTGAGCTCTTCTCCCAAATGGGAAGAGGGAAAAATGGCCTCAAGTTGTGTCAGGGGAGGTTTAGATTGGATCTTAGGAAGAAGTTCTTTCCTGAGAGAGTGGTTGGGC
>JAOXOE010029711.1:0-14067 GCA_028565055.1 Phoeniculus purpureus
TCTGTTCCAGCTCACACCCACTGCCCCTTGTCCTATCACCAGATGCCCCTGAGCAGAGCCTGGCTCCATCCTCCTGACACCCACCCTTCACCTATTTATCAGCATTAATGAGGTCACCCCTCAGTCTCCTCCAAGCTCAAGAGCCCCAGCTCCCTCAGCCTCTCCTCAGCAGCGAGATGCTCCCCTCCAGATGAGTTTTAAACATCTCCACACAGCTTCCTAGGCCAAAACCGAAGGATCCCCTTGGGGTGCAGATGGTCCTTCCCTTTAACTCTACAAACCACAGAATCACAGAACATTGGGGATGGGAAGGGACCTCGAACGATCATCCAGTCCAATCCCTCCATCACAGCAGGATCCCCCAGACCCAGCTGCACAGGAACATCTCCAGATGGGGTGCAGATGGTCCTTCTTGTAACTCACTACAAATCACAGACCACCAGGGATAGGAAGGGACCTCAAAAGATCATCCGGTCCAAGGACACAAAAGGCCACTTCAGGTGCCCTCTCTGCAGAGGAGAGCGACGTGTCCCGGGGCTGGGAGCTCCTTCCCCAGCAGCAGCAGCCCCCTGGGCGCTCTCACGTGGGTTTTCCCGGCTCACATTTACCTGGTCTGCCCGAGGCCAGAGCAGCTCTGACAGGAGGAGCGATCACAGGGAGGCAAAGCTCATTTGCACAGAGGGCACGGTGCCTGCCCGGCTGGGAAGGGCCCAGATGCTCTCAGCATCGCTGTTTTCCGGGCTGCGGTGGGTTTGGAACCTCTGGGCGGCTTCAGGCAGAATAAATTTCACTCGGAGCACAAATCTCTTGATCGTTTCTCCTTCAAATGTGGGAAAACAACACTGAGCATGTGGAAAGTGCAGAGCACATCATAAATCCGCGGACACAGGAACTCGGAAAGCTGCAGAAGGCACATAAGGTCTGCTGTGAAGGAAGCACTGTGCTTTCACATGATTTTCTTTCTCGAATCTACATGTGTGGTTCGGGACAAAGGTCTTTCAGTTCGGAAGAAAGAAGCTCTCACTGTTTTTCTTCTTCTCTCTCTCTCTCTCTCTCTCATTTCTTATTCCTGAAGAGAGGTCAGTCTCTGGGGAGACAGTGGGGAGATGGGCTCCAGCCTCCAGCACACGCGGCTGCGGGGAAGGTGGTGGGTTTGGATCTCCAAGATCCCCTAGATCCAGTCATTAGGGATTGGAAGGGACCTCCAAAGATCATCCAGTCCAATCCCACTGCCAGAGCAGGATCCCCTAGATCCAGTCATTGTCCAGGGCTCTGTCACCCACACTGGGAAGAAGTTCCTTCTCATATTGATGTGGAACCTCCTGTGTTCCAGCTCACACCCATTGCCCCTTGTCCTATCACTAGATGCCAGTGAGCAGAGCCTGGCTCCATCCTCCTGACACCCACCCAGCTCACACCCATTGCCCCTTGTGCCATCACTAGATGATATTGAGCAGAGCCAGTTCATTGCTTGGGCAGGAGACTGCTGTCCCACAGCACTTTGAGCCAACGTTTGCCATCGCATTTGTGTTCAGTTTGGAAGCTCTAACAGCAGCCATTAGAGCAACAACATCGTGCAAAACACTATCCACTCTAGATCTACGTAAACTTGTCGCACCCAGTAGACACAGTGCAGAGCCAGCAGCTAGGGAGTGTAAATGGCTCTGAGGTAAATCCGTATCAGCCCAAACAACTCTTTCAAATGAGATCAGTAGGATGAATCTTCCATTGAAAAGACTCACCCAAACAGAATAGAAGCCACGAGACACATCATGACTGGAAGAAGAGCAAGACCTAGCTGTCAGATGATCTGATCCTTGCCCGGCAGATGTTTGCTCTACGTGAGGGGTCACAGCAGCCCACATTGTTTATGCCTGGTTTGGTGTCTCTGCCTTTAATATCCAAGCAGCTCTGGAGCACAGAGCGAAGGGGATGTGTAGGACTTACCCCCATAAGTCTCTGTGCGAGTTATTGGACAAGGAAACACGCCGCCACTTCAGTCTGCTGCGCGCAGTGGGTGGTCAAGGCTGGATGCTATCAACGTGTTTAAAATTAAACTGTGGCCAGCAGTCACTAATAAACAAGTCGAGTTACTCACCCTGGCGCTTGTGTAGGCTTGGAGCAGTTCCACTGGTTTGAGCACATGACACCACTGGGAAGGGCTTGGGCCACTGCAAAGGGAGGCTGGTCCTGGTCCTACGTCAGAAGCTAATTGAGATATCTTCTCTCACAGTACCACAGAGCATTAGGGATTGGAAGGGACCTCAAAAGATCATCCAGTCCAATCCCCCTGCCACAAAGTGTTTATGTTCTCTGAACTCCACCTCATGTTCTGCCCCTTTCCTACAGTGTGACTGTTTTGCTGGAAGCCTAAGGTCCCACAGGTGTTTTAACACCCTTGTAAAGTCTGAACCCAAAGTAAATAGCATCGTGTCGAGAAATATTTGTGCTTCTTAAGATTCGGTTACTCAGTTCAATGTGTTTATTCTACCTTACCGACATCATTATACACACAGGCACTGGAATTCTCGAGGCCTGGAGCGTGTTCTCCTAGCAGCCGTGGGCTGGGCTCCACGTGCCAGCTGATCTAGACCCATAGAATCGTTAGGGACTGGAAGGGACCACTGGAGCGAGGGCACGGCAGGGCAATGAAGCTGGGGAAGGGTCTGGAGAACTGATCTGATGAGGAGAGATGGAGACAGTTGGGGCTGTTTAGTTTGAGGAAGAGAAGGTTGAGGGGAGACCTCATCGCTCTCTACAGCTATCTGAAAGACACTGTGGAGATGTTGGTGCTGGTCTCTTCTCACAGAGGATTAGCGACAGAACCAGAGGAAGGGATTCAAGCTCCAACAGGGGAGGGTTAGATTGGACATCAGGGGAAAAACCCTTCAGCTTATCCGCCAGGAGAATCAGCAGCAACATGAAGACAAGGGTGTGGGTTATCACACCCTGATAGCACCCAGCTGACACAAGGGTCCCCACATGCCCAGCACAGGTGAGGAGGATTGAAAGCAGCCTGAGAAGGTTTAAATTCAGGCTGAGAGGACCTAGTCTTGTCCTGAGTAAGAGATCAGCAGGCTGATAGTCTGGATTATGGAAATGGAGGTAAGAAGTTCCCTTGTGTAAATAGTGGAGGGGGTTGGTTTCATTCTTACTCCAAGTCCTGGGAGGGTTAGGACTGGTAGGTAAGATATGTTCTTCTCTTTGTTTTAAATGGAAGAACACAAGTGCAGCTAAATCATTTCTGCTGGTGTCTGTCTTGTCGTGAAAGGTGGTCTTGGGTCTTCACAGAGAGAGTGGTCAGGCACTGGAATGGGCTACTCAGGGCGGTGGTTGAGTCCCCGTCCCTGGATGGGTTTAAAAGATGCTTAGATGTGGTGTTGTGGGATGTGGTTTAGGGGTGAACTTGTAGAGTAGGGTTGGTGGCTGGACTTGATGATGCCAGGAGTCTTTTCCAACTTCAGTGATTCTGTGAATCTGTGAGTCATAGCAGGCATGGGCTAGGCTCCACATGCCATCTGACATGGGAATCTTCTTTTGCTGAGTGTCTGCACAAACAGGAACGTTGGTTCTCCAAGCTTTCTGTAATGACCTACGTCAGCACACGTAGACATCAGCCAAGGCTCTGCTGATGATGTGCTCTACATAAATGGGAAAAGCAGATGCTGCTACTGTATGCCAGGGTAATACAAAAATAATCCTACTCAGAGCACTAGGGTTTGGACCAGATGATATTTTGATGTCCCTTAAAATGTTCTGTGTGTGGCTTGGTCTAGGTGGTTCTGCAGTTCTGCTCTGGCAGTGGGATTGGACTAAATGATCTTCCGAGATCCCTTCCAATCCCACCCAGGTCGATGTGGCCCAGGCAGATACTGCCTGGGTCCACTTGGACTGGGTTGACGTGGCCTAGGTGGACTTAGTGGAGTAGATGATCTTTTGAGGTCCCTTCCAAGCCCCAATGTTCTGTGATTGTCCCTGGCCATGCCTCCACCAGAGCCAGCACACTGTTTCACCACTCACCATCTCTTCTCTGCCCCGTCCCCAGAGCACTCCTGTCAGAGCCCTGCGATACAGTACTTGGATAATACACTGGCACAGCAACAAATACAGGGTCTTTCTTCATTTCATTGTTGTGCAAAAACTCCACATTGAAAAGAAATACTTGTCCTGACAGAGAAGAACCCAACGTTTTCCCATTCCTCATCTGTTTTTACAAATCTGCACTTTGTCTGGCAAAGATATCCCCTGTCATCTTAAATGGAAACTGACTGAATGCTCCATCAGTTTAAAATTAACTCCTACTGCAGTTAGACTTGGTTGTAGGGCAGCTGGTTTTTATTCCTGTATTGTGAGGAGAACATATGGGTTATGACAGGACCTATTGAATATCTCTGGAGCAGACCTGGGAAGCTGTGCTGCTGTGCTCTGAGCTGCGTCATTGAATCTCTGCCTGAACATCTTCACCTCCTGTGAGCTGCCATCAGGTTACAAGGAGATGGAAACCAGAAAAGCCTGGCTCAAGCAGCCTTGAAAATAGAAGCAAGTGAACACTAGATGCTCCTTGCTAGTTCTTGGTCTCACTTGCGTGGGTGATATTTGAAACTCACAGAACCATCTGGTTGGAAAAGACCCCTGGGATCATCAAATCCAATCACCTACCCTACCTTATAAGGTCACACCTAAACCAGATCCTTCAACACCTCATCCAAACCATCTTTAAGCACATCCAGGGATGGGGACTCAACCACCTCCCTGAGCAGCCCATTCCAGTGCCTGACCACCCTTTCTGTGAAAAAATTCTTCCTAATGTCAAGTCTAAACCCCCCCTGTTGTAGCTTGAACCCCTTCCCTCTTGTTCTATCACTAATTGCTTGTGAGAAGAGACCAGCACCAACCTCTTGCAGAGCATTAGGGGTTGGAAGGGACCTCAAAAAATCATCTACTCCAATCCCCCTGCCACAGCAGGATCCAGTTGCACAGGAACATATCCAGATGTGTTTTAAATGTCTCCAGAGAAGGAGACTCCACAGCAGCCCCTTCCAGTGCTGAGTGACTGGCGATCACCAAGTTTTCACCTTTTCTCTGTGTTTTCTAGTCAGCTGGATAACCTGCTGCACAGTAGAGATGCACAGCCTGGATTATAACATGCTTCTATTAGTTGACTCACCTTTCCTAGAGCTCGTGGCAGATATATTCCAGCCACTTTGCTCATGTCACTGCCTTATGGTAGCAGTGTTGAGTGTGGAGTATGAGTTGTGTTGGTAGCAGTATGAGTTTCCACACCCAGCACAGCAAGAGGGCATTGAGACGGAGCACAGCTGTCAGCCCACACCTGCAACGTGCACTAGCAGCAGGTTGGGTGAGAAGATCTTCCTCAGTGGAAGTCACGTGGGCAGACAGAGTGCAACCAGCTGGCTGGCACTTTGTTGAGGAAATTGCAGTTAGTGTCCTTGCTGGCCAAAACAGCGGATGGGAGCTTCAGCAACCACAAGGGCCAAGATTTCAGGGGTTGGTTTGGTTCCTAGGAAATGGTCTGTATGTTTAACAGAGCAGGGAGAAGAGAGGCCCCAGGGGTGTGGGGGTTGTGTGTGGAGTCTCCTTCTCTGGAGATGTTTAAAACCCACCTGGATGTGTTCCTGTGCGACTTGGTCTAGGGGATCCTGCTGTGGCAGGGGGATGCTGGGGTCTTCTTGCAGGGAATTAGTGATGGAACCAGTGGGAAGGGCTGCAGACTCCAACAGAGGAGGGTTAGATTGGACATCAGGAAGAAATTCTCCATGGAGAGAGTGGTCAGGCACTGGAATGGGCTGCCCAGGGTGGGGGTTGAGTCCCCATCCCCGGATGGGGACTACTACTTTGCTGTAGTGTTCGGTGATCTGGTTGAGGGGTGACCTTGTAGAGTAGGTTTGATGGTTGGACTCGATGATCCCAAGGGTCTTTTCCAACCTGAATGATTCTAAGATGCTGATCCTGTAAACACGGTGCCTGTGAACTGCAGCTGCACTCCTCATCTCTGCTTTTCAAATAGTATGGACTGCGTCTTTTTCAATAGAATCCTTAGTCCATGAGAGAAAAAAGTAGCTTGATTGTTATGTTCAGAGTTACTTGCAAAACTGGCAGTAAAACCAAATCAGACTTACTACCATGAGCTCTGTTCTGTGGTGCTGACAGTAAATACACAGCGGGACCTGGACAGGCCGGAGAGCTGAGTAGGGAGAAATTGAATGAACTATAACAAGGGCAATGCAGAGTCTGGCATCTGGGCAAGAGCAACCACAGAGACCAGTATAAGGTAAGGGCTGATCTGTTGGAGAGCAGTGTAGGAGAGAGGGACCTGGGAGTCCTGGTGGCCAACAGGATGGCCAGGAGCCAGCAATGGGCCCCTGTGGCCAAGAGGGCCAACAGCATCCTGGGGTGGATCAGAACGGGGGTGGTTAGCAGATCAGGAGAGGTTCTCCTCCCCTTCTACTCTGCCCTGGTGAGACCACATCCGGAATCTTGTGTCCAGTTCTGGGTCCTTCAGTTCCAGAAGGACACAGAGCTGTTGGAGAGAGTCCAGTGCAGAGCCACAGAGATGAAGGGAGTGGAGTGTCAACCTGATGAAGAAAGGCTGAGAGACCTGGGGCTCTTGAGCTTGGAGAAAAGGAGCCTGAGGGGTTACCTTGTTAGCATTGATGAATATGTGAAGGGTCGGTGTCAGTCCTGCTCCCTCCTCACTTACAGCACAAACTTGTATTGTCTCTTTGTGGGTCTCTGAATGGCTACTGAATTGGTTGGTCCCTTCCTGACTGCAGCAGTGGTGTCTTTCTGATTGAACAGCCAGCCTACTAGATCCAGTCCACCCCCCCTAGAGTGTCTTCCCTACATGTGGGTTATTGTGGATCCCTTTGAATAGGTGCTGTGGATGGGGACGTTTTGCTTGGATCACAGAGCCCCAGAGCATCAGGGATTGGAAGGGACCTCAAAAGACTGAGTTACATCAAGTGTTCCCCTCTCTAGGTGCAGTGGGTGTTTAAGACCGGTGCCAACAGCCCTCTGAGGAATTTTTGTCTCAATCCAATGCTAAGCCTAGCCCTTGTACTTGCTAAACCTCAAGACACAATCACATTTGTTCCACAAGGCTCTTTTTCTTGTTTGACATGTGTTCTCCAGTGGGGATTCCATCCCCTTTGATTTAATCCTTCCAGATGTTTCACGCGTCCTATTCTCAGCCTCTTCAAAGGGAGGCTGCTCTAGAAGGCAGTTGCGTTCTCGCTGTTCCAAGGAAAGTCATAACTCTGTGTAGGAAGCAGGAGCAAAACCTTGTATGGCTGGTTGAATGTGTATGTGTCTATATGGATATAAATCAGTAATAAAGAGCTCTGTGAAACCCTGTCTGCTCAGCCCGATGCAAACCCACTGCACCAAGCAGTAAATACGTGTATAAAAACACTTTTTATATCTATATGGAGGTAACAGTATCCTGGGGAATGGGAGATTTAGGGCTCTTAACTTCTCCCCCTTCCACACAATGATTTGCTTTGTGTTCCTAAAGGGGTGTCGTTACCAGGAAGGGTAGTTTATGGCACCTGAAAGCCACAGCGCCCTACAGACAGGCTGTAGAAAGTAGGCAGCTGTCGAAGAGGTTTCAAATGTTGTCGTTTACAGTGGTGTTGTGCTTCAAAAGAGAATCAGAAGCAAGGGAGAAGCTTTGTGCTCACCCAGAACTTAAAGGTGGCTCCTATAGTGATAATCACAGAATCCCAGAACATCAGGGACTGGAAGGGACCTCAAAAGACCATCTAGTCCAATCCCCTTGCCACAGAAGGATCCCCTAGATCCAGTAGCACAGAGGCATGTCTGGGTGGGTTTTAAATGCCTCCAGAGAAGGAGACTCCACAACCCCCTGGGCAGCCCCTTCCAGTGCTCTGTCACTCTCACCGGGAAGTTCCTTCTCATATTGATGTGGAACCTCCTGTGCTCCAGCTCACGCCCACTGCCCCTTGTCCTATCACTAGATGCCCCCAAGCAGAGCCTGGCTCCATCCTCCTCACAACCACCCTTCACGTATTTATCAACATCAATGAGGTGACCCCTCAGTCTCCTTTTCTCCAAGCTCAAGAGGCCCAGCACCCTCAGCCTTTCCTCATCAGGATGATGCTCCACTCTATTGTCTTTGTGTCTCTGCATTGGACTCTCTCCAGCTGTTCTGTGTCCTTTTAGAATTGAGGAGCTCAGAACTGGACACAATATTATCTGCCTATTTCCTCTGTTCCATTCTCCCTTGGTCTTGAAGAAAGAATCCCTTTCCCCAGAACCAAAACAAGTTGTGGAGTCTTCTCTGGAGACCTTTAAAACCCACCTGGATGTGTTCCTGTGCAACTGGATCTAGGGGATCCTGCTTCTGTGGTGGGGGGTTGGGCTGGATGATGCTTCGAGGTCCCTTCCAATCCCCAATCTTCTGTGATACTGTGAAATGCTCCTGCAGATTGACAACACCATTATTTACTTGGTCGTGTCCTGAGGACCCAAACACATTGGGATCTCCATCTGAGCAGAAGAGAACATTTTTAAAGAAGGGTGATGGGGTAGATATCGAGTGAATGTAGCACAGGGATGATGGGGTAAAGAGAGAAAGAGAGAGGAACGCCTAGAAGGAGAAGGTTCCTAGATGGCAAGAAAAGAAGTTGCATCTATTGGCCTAATGGCTGCTTCAACACAGACCCTCAAAACACTAGGGATTGGAAGGGACCTCAAAGATCATCCAGTCCAATTCCTGAGAGGAGTGAGCGGCTGAGGAGCAGTGGCCCCTAGCTGTAACCTGCCCCAAGGAGCGACTCCTGTTCTAACTTCTATGCCTGCAGAGGTGTTACTCTGGCTCAGAAAGAAGCAGGACTGCATAGGGGGTAACATGAATGTCAAAGGGATTCAGCAGTAATTCTGTGTTCCCTTGATTTCATCTGTTTAAAGTTACCCTCTTAACATTCACGTGCGTTTTGTCAGGTATGTTTTATGCCCGGTGTACTTACCTTAATGCGGACACAACAGTTCATGCTGAGTGTTTTAGGGGTAATTTATGTCCAGTACTAAAACCCTTTGTACTGCTTCAAGAGGTTATAAATTCACCACAGCCCAGTGGATATGTTAATGCAGAAGTCCTGGCCTGCAGTTTTTACTCAATGTGAATTGCCAGTGATTTTTCCACTCCAGACTGTTTGCCAGCACCCCATGTAAGAAGCTTTGGACCATGTACCCTTTGACCAGTAGTGAGATCTGTCATCACAGAACATTAGGGGTTGGAAGGGACCTTGAAAGATCATCTAGGCCAATCCCCCTGCCACAGAAGGATCACTTAGATCCAGTCACACAGGAACACATCCAGGTGGGTTTTAAACATCTCCAGAGAAGGAGACTCCGCAGCCCCCTGGGCATCCCCTTCTAGTGCTCTGTTAGTGCTCCAATCTAAGCATCTTTTAAACTCATCCAGGGATGGGGACTTCACCACCATCCTGGGCAGCCCAGTCCAGTCAGTGCCTGACCACTCTCTCCATGAAGATTCTCTTCCTGATGTCCAATCTAACCCTCCCCTGACAGATAATCCTCCCTTAATGGAGCTTGAAGCCCTTCCCTCTGGTTGTGTAGCTAATTTCCTGTGAGAAGAGCCCAGCACCAGCATCTCTGGAGTGTCCTTTCAGATATTTGTAGAGAGTGATGAGGTCTCCCCTCAGCCTCCTCTTCCTCAAACTAAACAGCCCCAAATCTCTCCCCATCAGATTTATTCTCCAGGTCCTTCCCCAGCTTCCTTGCACTCGCTCCAGCCCCTCAATGTCTGCTTTGTACCGGGGTTCCCAAAACTGGACCCAGTACTCAAGGTGCAGCCTCCCCAGTGCTGAGCACAGAGGGACAATCCCTTTCCTACTCCTGCTGAACACACAGCTTCTAATGCAGGCCATGATGCTATTGGCCTTCATGGCTCCTTGGGCACCCTGCTGGCTCATATTTAGCCTCCTGTCAATGAGACTAGCACTACTTTGTTTGCCAGGGAAGAGTGTTTTCCTTTCCTGAAGGGGAGCACAATTGTTCAGGCTCCTACAAGCCCAGTCAAAACAGATTTCAACAAAGCCCTACATCTTGCTGAATGATTTCTGAAGGCTTTGATTGATTGCAGATGTGCTAATCAGATTTTTCCAATTTCTTATTAGCTGCTGTACCTTTTTTTTGGTCAGAACCTGATTTTTTCCTCCTTTGCCGGTGATCATGTAAACCTGACCCAAAGGCTGGCTTCCATCCAGCCTTGGCTGCTTGCAGTCGCTGTGCAAAGGGAGAGGAGGCTTCTGGGTTTTGTTTGTTATGAAGTTTCTATGACGATGAAGTTCCTTAGGGCCTGGAGAATAAATCTTGTGAGGAGAGATGGAGAGTTGAGGCTGTTTACTTTGAGGAAGAGGAGGCTGAGGGGAGACCTCATTGTGCTCTACAGCTATCTGAAAGGATGTTGTAGAGATGTTGGTGCTGGTGCCTTCTCACAGGGAACTCATGACAGAAGCAGAGGGAAGGGCTTCAAGCGTCAACAGGGGAGGGTTAGACTGGACATCAGGCAGAAATTCTTCTTGGAGAGAGTGGTCAGGCACTGGAATGGGCTGCCCAGGGTGATGGTTGAGTCCCCATCTCTGGATGAGTTTAAAAGATGCTTAGATGTCATGTTGGATCTGGTTTAGGAGTGAACGTGTGGAGCGGGGTTGATGATTGGACTCAATGATCCCAAGGGTCTTTTTCAACCTGAATGATTCTATGATACTATTATGACCTCATTAATGTCTATAAATACGTGAAGGGTGGGTGCCAGGAGGATGGAGCCAGGCTCTTCTCAATGTCATCTAGAGATAGGACAAGGGGCAATGGGCATGAGCTGGAACACAGGAGGTTCCATATAAATATCTGAAGGACCTTCTTCACAGTAAGGGTGACAGAGCACTGGAATCTCCCAGGGGGGTTGTGGAGTCTCCCTCTCTGGAGATGTTTAAAACCCACCTGGCCATGTTCCTGTGCGATTGGATCTAGGGGGTGCTGCTGTAGCAGGGGGATTGGAGTAGATGATCTTTTGAGGTCCTTTCCAATCCCTGATGTTCTGTGATTCTGTGACACAAATCTCTCAGTGTCAGTGGTTCATTTAAGGGTCAGTTCCGTGCCACAGTAGCATCCTCTAGATCCAGTCACACAGGAACATATCCAGGCTGGTTTTGAATACGAATGTGAAGTACATCCTCACTTCATATTTAAGAAAAGCTACATAAAGGATAATGACTTCCCTCTGTTTGTCTTCTCTTCTCTTGAGTTGAGGTTAAGACCCTAATAAATGTCTCCAAGTAGTGCCCCTTCACCTCAGAGACAACTTGAGCAGCACCACGGAGGTTCTGTGGCATGCAGCTAGCAGCTACCACCTACTACAGCTGCTTCATGAAATTACCCAAATGTTGCAGCTTTTACTATTTTCCCCATAGATTTGGTGAAAAACGTAAGAAGCAGATAAGACTAGAGGGAGAAGACGCTGTAGAAATGCTGGCTAAAAGGCTGTGAGTAGCTCCCCAAGTACTGAGAAGAGTCTTAGGTTTCAGACAGAGATGCAGGAAGATTCTCCTGTTGGTGGTTTTTTTGTATTTCTTTAAGCTGAGGATTTTACGAGTGTCTCCTCAGAAGGGAAAGGTTTGTTTTCTTGGCAGCAAGGGCAGGAGAGCAAATCCTCTAACATGCATGAAGTTCAAGGATCAGCAGGGCAAAGCAGCTTGAAATCTCCCCTGGCCTCCACATGAAAAGCTCCCTGGCTCTGGACTGCCATGACTTTTGTTATCACGGTTTTCCAGCAGTTAATGGGTTGGAAGAGGAGCCTCTACTCCTGTCCGTCACCTCCCAGGAGTGAGAATGAACTTAATCAAACTATCTAAAACCTTGAATGAAGAATTAATTCCAGGGACAATTACAACTTGCCTTCCTTTGAGGTTGCAACCAGCGCTGAGGCAGTTCAATCCTGAACCCTGGGTGGGTTTGAAAAGTCACATATAAAACACAGTAACTATTTTTAGTTACTATAGTAGTAGCTACATAGTAGCTAAATAGTAGCTACATAGTAACACATCTATAAACATAGTAACTATAGGAATAAAAGAAATGTTTACTCTAAATGCCAGCAGCACTAAACACAACTGCAGCGCCTAGAACATGTGCAGCTGCAGAGCTGTAGATGTGATAACTAGGAAACAGAAGCTCTCTGCATATTGTGAAACAGATGTGAAGCAGAAGGGGCTTGTTCCAAGCAGGTCACTTGTGGTTTTTTTTAAGAACACTTAAATAATTAAAGATTATAAAGGTGTTTCTCTCTTAAAAATGTGTAGTGATTGGTGCTGGACCGTCTCAGCCAGCTCAGTCCTTGTGTATCACAGAATCACAGAACATGAGGGATTGGAAGTGACCTCGAAAGGTCCAATCCCCCTGCCACAGCAGGATCCCCTAGATCCAGTCGCACAGGAACATCTCCAGGTGGGTTTTAAACATCTCCAGAGAAGGAGTAAATGACTGCAGAGCTGCAACTTCATGGCAGAAAGGAGCATGACCCAAATGCACCAGCATGACAAGAGCTGCTGAGCAAGGTGAACGTAGCACCCAGGGAAACCTATGTACAGGCAGAAGGCAGAGAATTAACATCATAGATTTTCATTTTATATCATGAGTGTTTCTTGGCTGAAGGGGTAATGCAGTCTTCTACTTTCTGTCTCACAGAATGAATCACAGAACAGAATTGCAGAACATGAGGGATTGGAAGGGACCTCGAAAGATCATCCAGTCCAATCCCCTGCCAGAGTGGGATCACCTAGACCAAGTCACACAGGAACATATCCAGGCTTGTCTGCTTCTTCCTTCTCCACCAAATCAGTTTAAAACATGACTGGAGACATGTTCCTGTGCAACTGGATCTAGATGATCCTGCTGTGGCAGGGGGATTGGACTGGACGATCTTTTGAGGTCCCTTCCTATACCTCATGTTCTGAAACATATTCCTAGTGAGGGTGATGGAGCACTGGAAGGGGCTGTTCAGGGGGGTTTTGGAGTCTCCTTCTCTGGGGACATTTAAAACCCTCCTGGATGTGTTCCTGTACAACCAGATCTAGGTGATCCTGCTGTGGTGAGGGGGGATTGGACTAGATGATCTTTTGAGGTCCCTTCCCATCCCTCATATTTTGTGACTGTGAATAAATGGACTGGAAGCGACTCACAACTATTAAATGTCCTAACATCCCAGATCACTTAAGACCTGGGAATAGTGTTGTCCACCTTCCAACTCAACAGCCCACAACCTGTATCCACTTTTCCAGTCCAGTTTCAGAGCTTTATCAGATTCAGCATCATCTGATGGTCTCCCATGGTTTGTTACTTAAAGCAGCCATCAGACATCTTTGTAAAAACATGAAGTGAGAAGATGCCTCTTCACTCTCTCGTCATGGCTGGAGTGTTTGTGGTCTGCTGTTGAAGCCCTTCCACATCCATCCCCTCCTTGCCACTGCCTTGAAGAATCTGATACACCGTGTCCAAAGCAGAGGCAGTGCTTGTGGAACAGAATAACTGTCCAAATGGTTTCATGTGAGGTTTCACTTTGGCTCTGTAGAGCACCTGCTGACAGCAAGCAGATTCCTCATTTCCTGCTGTTCAATGAACAACTGGATCATAAATGAAGCTCTTGAAATAGCCTCTGCTGCTAAAATCTGGCTCCATCCTCCCATCATCATCTCTTCAAGTCCTCATTCATCACTTTCATACACAGCTTTGAAAGAAACTGAGCTTCCAGGGAGCAAAGTACCAGAAGGAAATCATTAGGAGAGGCTGTCTGGGGAGCAAACTATCCACAGAGACCATCAGGCTTTGTCTAGTCATTTTTATACGTTAAAGAGAATCACAGAATCACAGAACATTAGGGATTGGAAGGGACCTTGAAAGATCGTCCAATCCAATCCCCCAACCACAGCAGCAGGATCCCCTAGATCCAGTTGCACAGGAACATGTCCAGGTGGGTTTTAAACATCTCCAGAGAAGGAGACTCCA
>JAOXOE010029712.1:0-14065 GCA_028565055.1 Phoeniculus purpureus
TGGGGGGTCTGCCCGTGCGCGGCTCCTCCTCACCTGTACTTGGTGAAGCAGTGGGCGGCTGTCAGCACCCACTGGTCGCTGATCAGGGTCCCTCCACATACGTGGCCTGGTCCTACAGCCCAGGGGTCCTGGATGCTGACGATCCAGGGCCAGGCCCCCGGCACAGCCCCTTGTCCGCCCACCACACGCGATGATCCATAGTAGTCAACGGGCCGCAGCCCGCAGGTTGCTCTGCAGGTTGGAAGCAGAAGGTCATGAGTGTCCTGCTGGCTGCCTGGCTGCTGCTCTCCAGGCTCAAGCAGGAGCAGGGAAGCCCGTGGGGATCTGCACATCCATCCACAGGGCCCTGGTTCTGCTCTCAGCCCGCAGATGACTTGTGCAGCTCCCAGGGGCGGGCAAGGACCTGAGGGTCCCTCCTGCCTGGGCAGCTGTGGGCTGGGCACACAGGGGGACAAGCAGGCACCATCCCCTGAAGCCCGTGGGGGCTGCCCCAGCTCCTCCCAGAGCCCCGCACCACTTACCCGCAGGTTTCCCACACGGCTGGCACCGGCTGGCACAGGGCCAGCAGCACAAGGAGGGTGACGACGAGCTTCATGGCTCCAGAGACAGCCAAGAGCTTGATGCCACCAGCGCAGCAGCCGCTCTTGTGCTCCCAGCACTCGGGGGTTGCCCCAGTGACCCTGGACCAGGGACTGGTGTCACAGTGTGGCTGGTTGAGAGGGCTGGGCAGGGTGGCTTCTCTGGGCAACAGGAAGAACCACGGAACCACAGAATGGTTTGGGTGGACCAAACCCAGTCGGATCTGCATCCACTGCAAGCAGTTTTTTATTTACTAGGGACAGCTGGCTGAGGCCACTCAAAAAAGCTCTGTAACAGGGAAACTTCACTGCTTTGAAGGCGCAGACCTGCTGGGTGGAAATACTTGTCCTGGCCTCCAAGGGCAAATGTGGTCGGGGAACGCTACCGCTACCATCAGTACTACTGTTGTGATACGGTTTTACTCTATCACTGTTGTCAGAGAGGTTGGGTGCTCCAGGTGCTGGCAAACACATGAGGAACCAAAGCTGGTCACACAGAATCGCAGAGTTTTTGAGGCTGGAAAATCCCTCTGGGCTCATCCAGCCCAGCCCAAGTCTAACAGCACCACATCAGCCAGACCAGGACACTAAGGGCCACAGCCAGGCTGTCCTTCAACACCTTCTGGGATGGGGACTCCACCACTGCTCTGGGCAGTCCATGCCAGGGTCTGATCATCCTTTCCATCAGGAAGGGCTTCCTAACATCCAACCTAACCCTCCCCTGGCAGTTTCAGGCCCTCTTGTCCTGGCGCTGGTTGCCTGGGAGAAGAGCCTGACTCTCACCTGACCGCAACCTCCCTTCAGGTTCCCCCTGAGTCTCCTCCAGGCTGAGCAGCCCCATCTCCCTCAGCCTCTCTTCATCAGACTTTCTCTCCAGACCTTTCCCCCGCCTCATTGCTCCTCTGGACCCACTCCAGCCCCTCAATCTCTTTCACCAGAGAGTCTTCCTTCTTAATGATGGGAGAAACAGGACATTGAGAGATGGAGACATCTCAGTTACAGAGGAGGAGAGCATCATCTGCAAGACCTGCTAATGGAACTCAAGAAAACAAGCAGAGTCCATTCACAATGTCCTTCCTGGGAACAGCAGGACTGCACTGAGAAATGAGGGGACTGATCCCCACAGGAGTGAGATCTGTGTCCAGAACAGCTCCAAACACTGTGTACATCCAGGCACGTATTTTGAATCCTGGAGAGTGGCTTCAGCCTCTCATCCTGGAGTACGGTGGGACTGGGAAAGGTTCAGCGCGTGGTAATGTGGTGAGCAAAGCCTTGGCACAGCATTTGCCTGCGGAGCAGTCAAGCAGACAAAGTCCTGGCTGAAATGGAAAGATCCCTGTCAAGGAGGTCACAGAATCATGGATCGTATTGGGTTGGAAGTGACCTCTGAAGGTCATCTGGTCCAACTGCCCCCACAGCAAGCAGGGACATCAAACACCGAATGGCACAGACAAAGGGAGGGAACAGACAACAGTTGTTCACTGTCTGTCCCAGGGCAAAAACGTGGCAAACGAGGGAACTAGCAGAAGCCAGGGTGGTTTTCATACCATGCCTGTGGTGGTGCTTGCTGCAAGATGGGTGACTTCCAAAGGGGATGGAAAAAGTTGAGAGAAATACTTTAAAAACAAATTGAAATGCAAAAGTGAACAGATCTGTCCTGGAAAACAGCTGCACTACAGACTGTTTGGGCTGGACAAGCACTTGGGATTGGAGGTGCTTCAGTCTGCTCTCCACCTCCACACACTTCCCAGGCTACTGCTGCCATGGTCCAGATGTCTGTTTGGACTGAGCAGGTCAGGCTGTCCCTAGGTCACATCTCAGCCCCTCACCTATCCACCCTCTTGAGGTACCTTCTTGTAGCACTTCTCAGTTAACAGCACATCCGACCTGCCAAGCAACTGAGGAACCTCCAGTTGATCCACTGCCTTTCGTGTCCTTAAAGAGAGCAGCTCTTGAGGGTTACAAGCCAAGGGTGGAGCATGAAGGAGCAGATGGGAAAAGAGAGGGGCTTTGGGGGTCCTACCATGAGCACAAAGGTAGGAATCCCCAGTGCACAGAGCCCCAAGGGTATCTGGGGATCCTGGTCACAGGTCAGACACCAGGCACTCAAGAGGATTCAAAGCCTTGGATCTCAGCCCTAATTTTGTTTCAGCTTCCCTCAAACCTGACTGATAGCAGGGCTGGTGTCCCCCCACCACCTAAAGGTGCAAGATGAAGCACAGTGAGAGGGTGAGGGAGCAGGGGTGTTAGAATTAGTCCCCTGAGTACACGGGGACGTGGATGTGCAGCAAGGTGCTTTAGCTCTGAACTCATTAAGTTTCTCATTGAACGGAGGCGACAGCGGTTATTACCTGCACCAGATCGCAGCCGAGGAGCAATCGTGAAGCTCGAAACAGATAAAATCCCAAGTCATTATATTAGCAAATTATCTGTTTGGGTCTGTGTCCTATTGACAGGATTAAGCCCGTTCTCATTAATATTTCCCTCTTTGGGGAAATTAAACCTTAATGAAAGAGTGGCACTTACAATGGCAGCCCGACGATTCGAAAGGGAAAAGAAGCAGCAAGGCCACAGCTGCCTGAATTACCCCTTGCAAATAAGTCATCTAGGAAGTGGAGTTCTTACTTAGATGAAAATTACTCATGAGCCCAGTCCCAGCTCTGGGGAAAGGCCACCAGGCTTTGTGAGCCGTGATGGCCTCAGACAGCACATGGTGGCTGTGGTCCCCCTCAGGACCGTCCCCCACCCTGGGGGTTCTCCACTTGCAGCTCTGCACTTTGCAAAGACCAAAACTCTTCACTTGCCAAGTTTCCCCACCCAAAGCACAACCAGGGTGGGCGGCAGACACCAGGGACACCCCACCACCCTACCTGGCAGCTTGTGCTGGGACGAAGCAGGTCCAGGAGCAAACAAGTGAGCTCTGAGCTGGATCTCCCACCGTCTCCACGGATGGTGCAGCACACCAAGTATGAAGCACACCACTTGGAGTCCAAACTAATCCTGTGTGGTCCCAGCTGCCTTGGTCCCATTACCTCCAGAGCCCAGCACTGTGCAAACCCAGTTACTGCTCAGCTTAAATGAGTATTTGTCACTTTTGTGAGGCAAAGTAACTATCACTGCAACTTGGGGGGAGCTGCTGCTGGAAAACTACTGTCCCCCCTCTTCCAGACGGTGTTTGCTGGCTGCTGACGAGAGAAAATTAATTAACTTCTTGGAATGATTCCTTCACACCCAATAGCACCAGAGAGAGAAACCTTCTTGGAACGAAAGCACGCGGTGAGCCCAGCTCTGCCCTCCACCTCTCCTCCCAGCAGCAGCAACATCCCAACAAGCAGACCAGCTGCCTGGCTCTTCCTGGCAGTTAGAGCAGGACTTTTCCTCCTTTCCCATCACTTTGCAGCTCCAGGTTCCTGAGTTGACTGGCTGTACAGCAATAAGCATCTGCTGTGCTGAAATTAAAGGAACATCATGTCTGCTTGAGCACAGCTTTGCTCTGGGTCCTCCAAGCCCTGAGAGCACCAAGAGGTCTCTGTGTCCAGTACCACATTGCCCCAAGCTACAGCGCTCCTGAACTTTGACAATACTTGCAGCCATCCACAGACAACCAACAGGGTCCTTCATCCCTGAACCCTTGTTTCAGCCATTAGCAAGTACAGCACAGCTCCTGCAAGCACCCATCTTGTAGCTGGGAAGTGCCTCTACCAATCCATTCATCCATCCCCCCCTCTGTTAATTCATCTACCTATCCATCCATCCATCCACCCACCCATCCATCCATCAATCCACCCATATACCCATCTATCCATCCCTTCCTCCCTCCCTCTGTCCATCTGTTTGTCCATCCATCCATCCATCCATCCATCCATCCACCCATCCATCCATCCACCCACCCATCCATCCATCAATCCACCCATCTATCCATCCCTTCCTCCCTCCCTCTGTCCATCCGCTTGTCCATCCATCCATCCATCCATCCATCCACCCATCTATCCATCCCTTCCTCCCTCCCTCTGTTCATCTGTTTGTCCATCCATCCATCCATCAATCCATCCATACACCCATCTATCCATCCCTCCCTCTGTCCATCCATCCCTCCCTCCCTCCTTCTGTTCATCTATCCATCTGTCTGTCCATCCACCCCTGCAGCAGCTCAGCTCCTCAGTTAAAGATCATCACTTTGCGCCTTTGTTTAATCCAGGATTTAATCTGCTCCCCTGGCGTTGACGACACACAAGTAGATTAATCCATCTCCATCGTGTCAAGCCCAGTCATAGACTCCCTGGCACAGGGACCTGCTCCCAGTGCTGACAATGCCTCATGCACTGTCTGGGGGCCACTGAGGTACCTGCAGCTGTTACCCACCCACACTCTGGGCTCTGAGGTGCCTGTGTACGGCAGACACCCCAAGCCACCTCGAGCCACCACGCAGGCTTCCCATGGAGCTGGGTGGAGGAGATGGAGACAGCATGGTGGGCAAAGCACGGCCCTACGATCTCCTGGCTCAGGTGCCCATCTGCCCAGAGATGTCTGCTGGAATTCAGGGGCTCCAAAGAAAGGGCTTTGTGTCTGAAAATGTTACCAAAACCCATCATTTTGTTAAAATCAAGTGTTTTGCAAAGGCACAGAAATTGCAGCTCAGGAAGCTGATGGTGAGCTGCAGGTCAGTGCTGGAGAGTAGGTTCCCCAAAAGCTGCCAGCCCTGTGTTTACAGCCCACAGCTGGAAAGGAAGGGTCCAGAATCCTCTGCTAGTGATTTTTCCATGTTTACAAGGCTCCAGCACAAAGAGCTTTACAAACATCCATCCAGCCTGCCAACTGGGTAACCAAGGACTGGTCACCAGTGCCCAGGAGCGACACTTCACACCGGGGAGCACACAACAAACTCCACGTGCCCACGTTATTTCTCTCCTTTACAATCAAAGTCTCAAGTAAATAAAACCTTGGGGAAAAAATAAATCTAACCCTCCATTGCTCGTGGAGCTGCACATTTTATAGGTGGCCAGAAGTGCAGCTTTTCAAGTCCTCTGTGCTCACCACCAGTTAGCCACCAGACCAGTACCACTCCAGTTAAAGTTTGCTGCTTCCAGACACAGCCAGAGCGCATTTTCTCTTCTCCTACTTTGATCAGGAAAGAAATACCTCAGACCCAGGAGCTGCTAGAGATGACACTTAGAGTAATCCTGAGCGATTCACCTGTCAGGAGCCACATGGCTTGTTTGGATGGGCTGGGCTTGGCCATCAGCGCCGCGGCAGGGCTGGGGCCATTTGCTTTCCAAAGGCATTTTCAGCTGAGTGAAGGGACGGCGGCTGCCTGGCAATCTGAAACCATTAACTGCAGACAAATCCACGGCTGTCAGGCTGATAGAGGAGCATGAGGCAGCATCCCAGGTCAATGGAGAAGTTGGCCAAAGTGCCCAAAATTGGAGTCTATTTGTGGAGGAAAAATTGGGAGGAGATTCTCCCTTTCTGTCCATAGTAATGGCTGCTCCACACCGGCACGTCACAGCTCCTGGGCAGCACCTCAGAGGGAACTCGACGCACTCTCCTGCTTCTCAGCCTCACTGAGCCTTTTTCTCCCGCACCTCTAGATCCTTTGCTGCTGGTACAGCCAGGCCTGGGAGAAGCAAAGCCCTCCCAGGCAGCAAAGTTACCTCCCTTTCCCCTTGCTGCTTCCCAGCTGTGTGGGAATAGGTGCAGAGTGATTTGGCAGGATCTATGAGATGTGGGTGTTTCTATGAACCCCAGATCTTTCCAGAGCCTGAGGGCTGGTTACTTTTCACCTCACGGTTTCAGTCCTCTCCCTGTCCTCACTGGGCAGTGCTGGGACGTGAACAGGATGGTGGTTAATCCAACAACAGCAGGGGGGGATCCAGGAGATGCTGCAAAGTTTTCCAATGCAATAAAACAGAAACAGGAATCAGCTGTTCCTGTGCAACCTGCTCCTGCAGGTCAATTGAACTGTGCAAGGCACCAAACCCAGCCTCCTGCCCTGGTGTACTGGCTAAACTGGGCGGAGACAGAGGAGAAAACCTATAACTGGCCTGGACTCAAACCCTTAAAGCACCTTAGATGCCATCGCTATCACTCAGGCACCCAGCACAAGCTATTCAAGTGTTTATGCCTTAAAGATCTGCTCTGGGCACGTCTGCTTTGGGGATGGAGAGACTTTCTGCTGAGTTTTGCCATCGGAACCATCACTGCTCCTTTGCTTTTCCATTCCAGCAGCCCTTCCCTCCTCAGCACCTCGCTGAGCCCCAGACTAAGAAGCTCGTGGTGCATTTTCAGCTTCACCGCTGGTCTCTCAGAGACCAGAATCTGTCACTCGGGGGGAAAACAAGATTGTATCACCAAAAAGGGTGTGAAGCACAGGATGGGTGAGGGAGAAACAAAGGGACCCCCAAAACGCTGCCGGCTTTGCCTGGGACTCCAGCAGTGCGTGTGGGCAACCCTCCCTCTAGTGACTAAAGCCTGGATGTACAGTCAGTCCCCGCTTCGGGTTCGAGATGTTGACGTCCCAAAGCTTAGATTAAAGCCCGGGGACTCACAGCACAGCCGGGGAACACGGGTGAGTGAACTGCAGCAGGTCCCCAGCCAGGGAAGAGGTGGGGATGCTGCAGGAACACGCCGTGAGGTCTCCTCTCTGTGCTGACACTGCTCATGAACTACCAGGCTTCTACCCCCAGGTTATTATCACTGATTTTTCTTTAAATAACACACTCCTGCAGCAGAGCTACTCAGAGAGACCGAAAGCCAGGACTGTGATGGGGCAGGAGCGTTCTCCTGACTGGTGGGGACTAGCTGAAGGGACGTGGCGTTTGGGTACTTGAGGAGTCGTGGGTTCTAGCTTGGTTTCAGTCCTCAGGATGGACCCTCCAAAATCAGAGCGCTGGCTCCTGGTCCTTATCCCCACCCCTGGAGACCACAATATGAGCCTTCACCATAAGATCCTCCACTTGAACAACATCAGTCAACCAGCAAAGACACTCAGGGTAGGGAACTGCAGCTTTTCCTAATGCTCTTCTCCCAGCAGCTCCATGTCCTTCCTGGAACCTGAGCAGAGTCAGAGACTGGGTGGAAAACTACACCCTGCTGCTTCCCACTGCACACAGCCCTGAGCATCCACAGCCAGGCTGCTCCAGCTGAACTCTGAGCCTCCAAGGAGGGGGTCAGGAAAGAAATCATTGCTGCAGCCACCATCGTGGGCACAAACTCCGCAGCTGACCCGTGAAGACTGCCAGCCTGGTGTCAGCAGCCTTCACTGCTCATCAGGCAGAGACCCAGCAGCAGAGCTAGGCTTCCTCTCCTGCCCAATGCAAGCAGACAGGTTTAACACATCGCACCCCATCTCTGCACCCATCCATCTCAGTGACTGCCAAGGCAGCGCAGAGCCACTCGGGCACCACCACGGGGCTCAGGGCAAGAGCTGCTCCGAATGCAGATACACAGCTGGCTCCCCAGGGAAGGGCTGCAGAGCCCCTCCAACACCACCCTCGGCAGAGCCCAGGAAACACCAGGGATGGTGAAAAGCACAACAGCCCCATTTGGGAGGATTTGAACTCTAGAAATCCATCTGATTTATCATCTCCAGCTCTGGCCTATTCCAGGTCACTGTTGGGTCAGGTAGAGCAGAAATCATGGCAGCGTGGGAAGGGTGAGGCTGGATCAGGCATCCTCACCTGCTGTAACAGGGGTTTGATATCAGGATCAGCACCTTGCCAAACCTCCTGTTGGCTCAGCCCTTCCCCACCTGGCTGTGGGTAAGAGGGTCTCAGTCCTGCAGCAAAGCAAAACTGAATTGCAGGGGTAACTCCAGAGCTCAGTCCCTGGGGCAGATCTCATGGTCTGAAAACTGCACAGCCTCCACCCCACAGACTGTAGTGGTGCCACTCACACACTGCTCCAGGGACTAAGAGGGGTTTGGGACAATTTACCTGGATTCCTGGGAGCTGGGGAAGAGCTGTCATCAGCCAGGATGTGTTCGAGCTGCTCACCCAGGTCAAAGCACCCAAGATCTTCATCTCCCCATGCGGCAAAGCTGCTTGCTGGGATCAGCTCTGGTCCCTTTGGGAAATCCCTGCTGAAAGGCTTCACAGTCCAAATTCCACAGAAACAGAACCAAAGGCAGAGGCTGACAATTTCTGCAGCGACAGAGGCTGAATTTTGATCCAGAGATGTGTTTCATAGACAGTTTCTGCTCCCAGTGGGAGGTTATTGATATCTCCTGTAAGAGAGAGAAGAGAACCACGTGGTGAGACCCCAGCACAAGGCTCTGTTGATGGTGGGTGGGTGCAGACTGAAGTCCTTCTTTGGGTGGGATGAGGTGTATCTGCCATGGGGTCGTGGAGGGGCAGCACAGGCAGGGGAACATCAGCCACAGCAGCACCACTGGAGAACCTGCTCCCTGCTTCCAGGCATCACAGAGCTCCGTGTCTGCAAAGTCATTTAGAGCGACGTGTTTTTCCTGTGCTGCTCGCTGACCAGACGGACTCAGGAAGCTGCAGAAGGGGAAGGGAAACTGGAGGCTCCTGAGGAAATCCCATTGCAAATGGGGACTGTCACAGGGGCCTTCACGTGGCTGCTGCTGCCTGAAATGAATGAAATGGTGCTGTAACGTACACTTGAGCTGCTGCTGGAGGTGTGGGGGTGTAGACTGCACAAACCCCGCTCCACCTTGTGCTGCTTCAGAGAGACAATCCCTACCCTACCTGTGCAAAGGCACCAGCAGGTCTGGTCCTTTGCCTGGGAGGCTGTAGAGCAGCCTTGGAAGGCTGGTGGAGCAGGACTGGGCTCAAGATGGGGCTTTGAATGCTGCTGTGACTCTATGGGAGGGTAGAAGCGATTGTGGACCCCTCTCATGGGTGATGATCGGGACAGAAAGGGTAAAGGTCTCTCTCCAGCATGGGACAGTGTGGAATCACAAACTGGTTTGGGTTGGAAGAGACATCAGAGCTTACCCAGTGCCAACCTCCTGCCATGGGCAGTGACACCTCTCACCAGACCAGGTTGCCCAGCGCTACATCCATCACTTTCAGGGATGGGGCAGCCACAACATCCCTGGGCAACCTGTTCTAGGGCCACAGGGAGGGATTTCTCAGCCCTTGTTGCATAGGTTAGGGTTAAATAAGTTGATTCCATATGGCTTGAGCTTCCCCTACATTACTTACCCTGAGTAAACCCACCCCAGGGCTCTCTACAAAGAGAGGAGTGATGTGGAGAACCATACTGAAACAGGACACTTCAAGGTTTCCAAGTAGCACAAGCACTGTGTTATCAGGGGCTGAGCTCTAAGGACCCAAAGTGGGGACATCCAGCCTTGAGTGATTTGATAGCTGCTGGCTCCAGAAAACTATCTTCTGCCTGGACAACCCAAAGAATTTCCCACCAGGGAGGTAAATGAGTTTCCAGCAGCTAGTTCAGACCTTATGGAGCATCAGCCACCACTTGTCACACTCGGTGTAGCTAATTAGTCACATTTTGTGGGGAGGAACAGATCAATATTTCAGTTTCTATGGCCAGCCTGACACCAGCAGGACAACTTTACGGCTCCAGCAAGATTCCCATCTGCCTTGGGAAAAGTCTGCAGTTAGAGAGGAGCTCTCCATTTGCCATCTGCAGCAGGGGAGGAGGCAAAGGCTTTCATCCATTAAAGATGAGGGTGGTCAGGAGAGGGCTGCAAAGGAAAACTAGTGTTGGGGCCAGCTGAAAGTGCCAGGGAGAAGAGAGAAGCATCACTGGACAATCGGCCCCATCACTGATGGAGTTGATTTTTTGGAGTGACCAAGGAACCCTCCTGAGCTTTGCTTTGGAGCTCCATAAGCCCCAAAGCAGAGGAGTGCTTGGGGTTCTCTGCAGTCATCCTCTGCCGTGTTGTGCCTGCTTGGGATCCCCGGTGTCTGGGGCCAGAGAAACTGCTCTGAGCCGTCTGCACACATCACCAGTGTTGTACCATGGATTATTTAAGAAGGTCTAATGGGCTGGGAAGTTTAAATATGAAAACCATGTTATCCATGACTGTTGCTGGCCATAAAGATGTTTATGCAGTTCCAGATCATGTTAGTGGCTGTAAGGCAATTTGCTAAAACACTATCAAGTGCCATTTAAACAAAGATCTAACCCCAAGGGGATTGGGACTGGCACAATGAGAAGCTCAACAGAGGCTGAACCAGCAGGGTGCCCAGGTGGCCCAGAAGGCCAATGGCATCCTGGCCTGGACCAGCAATAGTGTGGCCAGCAGGACTGAGGACATCATTTTCTCCCCATACTGGGCACTGGAGAGGCTTCCCCTTGAGTACTGGGACCCTCAGTTCAAGAAAGAGATTGAGGGGTTGGAGTGGGTCCAGAGGAGCAACAAGACTCTGGAAGGAACTGGAGAGAAAGTCTGATGGAGAGAGGCTGAGGGAGCTGGGGGTGTTCAGCCTGGAGAAGAGAAGACTCAGGGGGATCTTTTCCCTCTCTCCAGCTCCCTGAAGGGAGGTTGTAGTCAGGTGGGGGTCAGGGTCTTCTCCCAGGCAACCAGCGCCAGGACAAGAGGGCAGACCCTGAAGCTGCCAGGGGAGGGTTAGGTTGGATGTTAGGAAGACCTTCCTGTTGGAAAGGGTGATCAGACCCTGGCATGGTCTGCCCAGAGCAGTGGTGGAGTTGCCATCCCTGGAGGTGTTGAAGGACAGTCTGGCTGTGGCCCCTAGTGGCCTGGTCTAGCTGATGGGGGTGATGTTAGGTCCTGGGGTGGGCTGGATGAGCTCCGAGGGCTTCTCCAGCCTCAATCATTCTGGGATTCTGTGACGCCCCAAAGGCAGTTGTGATTCCAGGAAGGGTCACTGTGGGCAGCTGGGCCCACAGAGGAAGAGAACGTGGAAGCAGAAGAAAAACAAGGTACCCCAGTCTGTGATTTTTCTGCAGTAGGGCATGTTAGGGACCCCACTGTGATGCTTGTCCACCACAACCCAGAGCAGGGCTTGCACACAGCACAAGGCAAGAGCGCCTAAAACCCCTGAACTTGACCCCCTGACACCTGAAAATGGCCCAGGTGTGGCCACAGCACAGGGCTGAGCCTGTCCACACAGGCTGTGCCACTTGGCCCCACAACCCCTGGTCCACAAATCTTGAGGCACCCACATCAGGTTGGAGGCACTGGCAGCCACTCTGGGCCACAGACTGGTTGGGGTTGGCGATCACTTAGTCAAACCCCCTAAAAACAGAGAAGCTACAGGGGTCTTCTCAAAAGGACACTGTGGAGAGGTGGGGGCTGGTGTGTCCTCACAGGTCATTAGTGACAGAACAAGAGGAACTGGCCTCAGGCTGCACCAGGGGAGGGTTAAGGTGGACAGAAGGAAGTATTTTTGACTAAGAGAGTAGTCAGGGCTTGGAATAGGCTGCCCAGGGAGGGGATTGGGTCACCATCCTTGGAGGTGTTTAAAGAACATTTAGCTATGGTGCTAAGAGGTCTGGGCTACTGGTGACCTTGGTAGAGTTGGGGTGATGGTTGGACTTGATGATCTCGAGGGTCTTTTGCAACCTGGATGATTCTGTGAGTCTTCCTCGTCCCCCAGAGCTAATGACCGAGCACAGCTCCACACGAGGAAGGAGCCATCATCTCACTCCAAACGACTGCAGCTCGACGCTCTGAATCAGCTACAGGCTTGGGGGTTGTTTTTCCTTTCCATGGCACAACTCACGCTCTCGAAGCTCCAGTGAGCTCATTTCTCTTGGAGAAGTGCGTTGGGTGTTTGTTTATTCCCCTCTGCCTCCCAGCAATCGGTTCTTAAGAAGATTTTATGTTGTTCAAATGTCTTCATGTTACTCATAACACAGCTTGTATGTACTTGCATACTGCTTTTCACTTCTACCGCTTGGCTGATAGAAGTGTTGATAGCCCTTAAAATGACTATGATAACAAAAACAAGATGCCTCATTATCAGATTCATCTTGTGACATGTTCAGGCAAATTAAGAGACCTCATTGGATCAGCAATTGAAGAAAAAACATAGATTTTGGGAAGAGTTCGGATATAGCAGCTTAATAGTTTCATAAACCAACGAATTTTGGTTTATGTTTATGCTTATAGAAGTTTGACCCCAAGTCTGAGCTGTGAGACCTGTCCTTGAGAAACATGAATGTTCGGGTATCGTGCCTTATCTTTAGGTCATTTAATCACTGTCGCTCTATATGCTACCCTTTCTATTAAACAATTCAGCAAAGTCCATCTCCTCAGTGTGGAGGTGGACTCAGGGCATTAAGCAGGACAGCAAGTAACAATCTGTATTTCAGAATTCTGCGATTTTTAAGTGCTTTTCATCTGAAACACCTAAAAATGTTGTGGAATTTTGCATTTTGGCTTTTTTAGGGTAATTTTTTTTGAGATTATTGAATAATGAAATACAGTCTTCTTTTTAATAAGTTCATTGTAATCTGTGTAACATCACAAAACTTTGCTGAATTCTGTAAAAACCCATATGGCTAATTTTGCTTCTAGAGACAACTGAAATAAAATGTCCTGTTTACTTTCGAATCTTACTGGATTGTCTTTTTATGATGTGAAAACCAAGGCGATGCTAGCCACGGTTATGCTAGTTAGGGCTGCACATCATACAGGCGATATCACTACAGTGCTGGAACTTGTATGAAGCAAATTTCTTTTTCTATGTCTAATTTATTACAAACAGAAATTTTTCAGTCTGGGAAAGGAGCTGTTGTTAACTGGCAGATAGAAACGTGTGATCTCCCTCTGTGGATGACTGTAGAGCAGTTATTTTTAATCTTAAAAACAGAGAAAATGAAATGAAAAATAACACCTATTTCTGCAAGGTGATTTTGTTTGGTTATGAACGATGTTGAAAATTGAAATCAAATGTTTTTCAAAGTTAAAGAGAAAACTATATACTCTACTTCTAATTTTCAAAGACTTTTAATTGTTTATTTTGTTTTCCTATAGAGAGTAAGATAATAGATTTTTACTCATTTACCACTTGCTAGAGTTGCTTTATGTCTCTGTTTCCTAATGGTCATTAGCATTTCTATCAGGGATATTTTAAAACACAAATGATGAGGCCATTTTTTCATGTAAAATTATTTTTAAAAATCAGCAAACTTGTTCACAAATCTAAAACTAAATTTGAATTTTACATCTACTAAAACCTGTGTGACTCGGAGGAGCATAAAACAACAGTTTTCATTGTCTCCAAACTACTACATGCACAAGTTGAATGCCAATTAATTATCCTTATTGATGAAGAAAACTGAGAACTCCCAATAAGCTTAGTTATGAGCATGTAGAGTTTTCATCGCTGTGTGGCCTCTACTTGTTATTTATGTCCTGAATTAAATTTTCATTTTTGCATCAAATAAAAATACACAAAATTAAAACAAAAACAATGTCAGTTCCGGTCTGGTATTTAGCTTTAAACAAACTAACTTCAGTATCCCCTGTAAAACAGAACCACTGCTGATTGATATAGTATTTGTACTAAGTGTACACGTTTAAAATGAGG
>JAOXOE010029713.1:0-14065 GCA_028565055.1 Phoeniculus purpureus
TAGTGATTTCCATTGTACCTTTCTCAGAATATATAATGGCATTGGGGAACACAGTTTCTGATGGGCTGCATTTCTGCGTTTCAACCCGTTACACTGGGGAAGCCCCACACGTCCCCAGGGACAGCCCCAAGTGTTTACACTAAGACTTTTTTTCTCGTGGCAGCAAATTTCCTGCTCCTTTTCTGTTTTAATTTCTAGGAAAGGTGGGCAGGAATTTTCTAGACTTTGATGATTTTGTTGGCTCTTCCTTTTTTACCTGAAGTGAGGGTATAGGTAGGGGTTAAATGCCAATTGGTTCATTTTGTTTTCTCGATGCGGGGGTCCAAGAGTGGGATTTTGAGGTGGCAATTTCTTTTCTTTGGCTTTTTCATCCATTCAGCAGCTGGATATTAAAAGCCTTATCCTGCTCACACTGTAGCCAAGAAAAAGAACTCTTGTGCCATGAGACTGGGGAAACTGAGGCACGGAGACACCTACACAAAGCTACTGCTGGTGCTGCTCAAAGCAGACCCTGTGTTGGCTTCCTGTGGTCTTTATGGGGCCCTCTCAAACAGAGTAGTTCTGGAATTCCATTCTTTCAGTAGGGCAGTAGAGGGGATGGGGATGAGAATGGAGTTGGGGATGGGGATGGGAATGGGGATGGAGATAGAGATGGGGATGAGGATGGAGCTGCTGCACGAGCTGAGTTTACCCTCCCAGCCCCAAAAGGCTGGCTGAGAAAGCTGCTCCTCACGAAGCACCCACCAAGAGTGCTGAGATCATTCCGTCTCACTCCCAGCACCCTTCATCTTGCTGCAGTGCCCAGGGGAGGCTTTGCAGCCCCACTAGCCACTGCTGACAGAGGGAGTGGGGATGGAGCAGGGTTTGAGCCTCCCCAGTACAGTGTTTGTGTTTTTCCGTCACCAGCCGCATCCTGAGGCCACTCTGAGAAGAGCCAAGCACCAGGGCTCCATCTGCAAGCTCCAAGACTGTGGAATTGGATAGCTAATGGAATTAAAAGCAGGTGAGGGCCACAGCCAGGGTTGGCTGCCTTTGCTCCTCACCAAAACACAGCTCATGAAGAAGGGCAACTGTGCCCCTGGAGGCTTAGAGCTCTTCTCCAGCCTCTTCCTTTTTCTGTCTGGTTGAGTTCTCTATGGGCAGGATGCTGCTCCCTCCAGGGAGGCTGGGCTGGAGCTGCAGCTTGGCCAGACCCTGGGCTGCTCCTCAGAGCCTAGGGAGGATTTGCCAGGTGGCTGGCAAGCAGGAGCTCCCTTGGCTGAACCAGTGGTGCCCAGCTGGGTCTGCCCAAAGACAGGCAGAGCTCAACAAAGCCTGGCCCAGTGCTGGGGGTGGGGATACTCCTTCCCAAACAGCCTCCGTTGGTACACAGCATCGTCCGGATGGATTCACTCACCATCTGCTCCTCTCCCTGTTCAGGGCCAGGGACCACATCCCCTGTTGCTCCAGGATTTGCTGCCCTTGCTGTCCTTGATCCAGGCAGAGAGCCCAGCAGAGCCCCCAGCATTGACCACTTCTGCTTCCCTCCAAGGCTTGGCTGGCTGATGGGGTTCTGCTGTTCCTGGGGTGCTCTCCCCAGGATACTGTAGCAACCTGACCCAGACAGAGAGTGTCCTGGGCTGAGGAAGAGGAGCTGAAGAGTACAGAAACAGGAGCCTTACTCTCTGCTCTGTCACCAGCTGCCCACCAGCCTGGGCCACGTCCCTTCATCTCCCCCAGTCCTCCTTCCAGTTACATGTTCTGCCCTTTCTGCAAAGAGAAGAAATACATGAGCAAAGAGGAGCAATTTCATAGTCACAAAGGTCACCCAGAGGGCTGTCATGGGCAGGGCTGAGGGCTGCTTGGAATGGGGTTGCCATGGGAGGGAGGGACTGAGCCTCACCAGCATGTCCTGACATCCTTTTTCTGCACCCAGGGGCTTCTCATGATCCCCCCCTCTCTTATGGCCAGCCAAGGATCTCTCAGTGTTTTGGCTAGTGGGACTGGTTGAGCTCCCAGCTTGCTGGGCTCCAAGCCCAGAGCTTGGGATTCCTCTCCGGCTGGCCGCCGTGGGCTCCCTCCCCTTGCCGCTGTCAGGAGGAAGATGTAGAGCAATCACAGCTCTGTGCCGCAAATATTAATTATCCACTAACTGCTCTCCAGGCAGCCATTAGATTGCAGCTCTCCGACAGCTGTTCCCAGCAGCCCGCCCGAGGGATGCTCCAGAGGACGAGCAGCCAGGAGGGAGTGGGAGGCCAGGAGGGAAAAGGTCCCCATGCTGTCACCCTCCCCAACGCTGGATGAGGCAGCAACAAGAAGCACTGGCATGTTTTCTTCTCATTCCAGGGTTTTGGAGGTCCAGCCTTCCCACTAGCTGTCCATCCCTGCTGCAGGAGGATGAGGAGGATCTGCTGTCCCAAAGTTTTTCCTCTTTTCTCATTGCTTCACCTCCTGCCTCGCTGATTGCAGGGTCACGGCATCCAGCGCAATCACCTGCAAAACACTTGTCCTTTGGCTTGGTTTTCCAGAGAGGTAAAATTCCTCCACACTGGTCCCATCTACCTCCATTGTTATGTGTCTCCAACATCCATTCAGCAGGCTCTCCTGCTCCCACCCTCATCCTTACAAATCATTTTCCTACCTCTGGGACAAATATGGCCCTTGGACTGTCCCCTTGCAAGGGTGTTGTTAGCTGCAGACAAAGGCAGGACAAGCCCACCTCACCATCAAACCCACCTCTGAGGGCAGCTGCCCAGAAATGGGACCCTCCCAGATCCAAACCGCTCCCCATCAACGCTCAAATATCTGGGGCTTTGATTGCATTGATGGGAAGGGTCGATTCCTCAGCATCATAGAATCATAGAGTCATAGAATCATTAGGGATTGGAAGGGACCTCGAAAGATCATCTAGTCAAATCCCACTGCCAGGGTAGGACCACCCAGACCAAGTCACACACAAACACATCCATATTGTTTTCTAGAAGTTCTAAGCACCTGCAAACAAAGGCTTTATAGAATCATAGAATCAGTCAGGGCTGGAAGGGACCACAGGATCCTCCAGTTCCAACCCCAGTTTCCCCATGTGGGAAAGCAGAGGGCAAGCTCAACCAGCCCTTTGCTGGTGCACCAAGCTGTGGGGGCTCAGCAGGATGCACCCACCAGGCTGTTCCCCAGCCAGCAGGAATCCCCCAGCTCACCCCATACCACCACCCTTCTCTCTTACAGCCCTGTTCCCGCAGGCGGAGCGGACAGATACACCAATACGGAGCTGGTTAACGACATAAATGAGCGAGGTAGGCCCGTGCTCATATAAATCTCTTGGAGAGAACATCCAGACGTTCCAGATCTGAGCTGGCTATCATTTAAATCACAGCTCTGCCTCCCCTCCACGTAGCCCCTTATTACCATGTTTTTAATGCTCAGGGCTTAATTGCAATTGCTGGGAGCTCCCCCTCCCAGCTCTCACTGGAAATTAGCTGCCTTTCCTGCCCACTCATTATCCACCAGCCCGGGAGGCTCCAGCAAGGTCCAGGGAGAAGGTGCCAGTGGCTGACGGGTTTTCCTGGCCTTCAGTGGAAAAGTCCCTTACAGTGGGAGCTGCCTGGAGCATTAAAATGATGATTTTATTTTTCTTTAATATTTTTCCTCCAGCTGCCCAGGGGCTGGAGAATATCTGGAGAAGCTGTTGCAAGGAGAAGAGGTCTTCTTGAAGAAACTGGGCTACAATGGTGGTTTTCACCCTCCTTTCCCCACCAGTTATCTTCCTCCCCCTGCCCTGGAGGGGTTCCTTCCCTATAGGAGAGAACCCATCACCTGAGCATTCCCAACCTTTTCCCTCAAAAAGTTGCAGGAAAATGAGGTTCGTGAAGCCCCAGGGTCAGTGTGAGAGAGGGACCACTTGCTGGATGGAAGGAGATGGGATCAAACCAGGACAAATCTGCCTCCCAACCCCAGCCCCAAACACAAACAGAACCCCAACCAAGACCAGCATGTTTCTTCACGACTAGTCCCAAAACCTTCTGAAGATACCACTAGGTCCTGCAGAAGCCCCTGGGTGCTGTGTCGGATGACAAGACCAGGCAGCAGGCAGTGGCAGAAGCCGTTGGGACCTCTGCGTGGAGGAAGGATGCCAGAGCAGGAGAAATGGTCTAGGGGTGTCCCGGTGTTGCTGAGCCCCCACACTAGGTCCTGGCATGGGGTGGGGGGGGAAGGTTTCAGTAATTGGCAGCCTGGGCTCGGTTGCCCTTTCCATAGCCTCTTGTTTAATTGCACTGGCAAACAGTTGAGGAGAAGAGCTGCTCGGGGGCCTTATCTCTGCTTTCCCCATTTTTCTTTCTGGGAAATGAAGTTAAAAATCCCTTCACAGCAGCTCCAGCGTTAAAAAAAAAATGAGTCCCCTATCACTATTTAACATGCACTGCTAAAAACTAGATAAACACAGGCCGTCACTTGGAGATTAGCTCCTCACATGACTAAATGATTTATTTAGAAGATTCCTTCTTTTCTCTCCCGCTCTCATTCCCTCTCCCTTTTTCTCAGCTAAGAACATATTAATCAGAAATTAGAGGCAGGCTAAGGGATGGAGAACAGCCTGGCAAAGAGCAAAGGGAGCAGGAAAGGGGGAAGTGGAGCAAGGGATGGAGGGAGGAGGGATGTGGTGGGGAAGAAGGAATGGGGGAAGGATGGAGTGGGTGAAAATAAATGGATAGAGATGGAAATCTGAGAACGAGCTTGGAAAGTGATGGGATGGGGATGGGAGGATGCAGTGGGGGCCAAGCAGGGGAGAAGGGGCTAATGCAAAGGTGAAAAGGTGGAGGGTAGGAATGAAAGGAAGGGAAAAATGTGAAGAGGGAGGGCAAAAGAGCCCTAATTGTGTGCGGCAGGAATGTGCAGGGCTTAGCCCGCACCCCAGGGGACTCCTGGCCCTGGATGATTAAGGGTCTTATCAGGCAGGGAGCTCCAGAGGGGCACAGGAGCAGCTCCCAGCCCCTCTAAGCTTCCCTCTTGGCTGGGGCTGGAGGGGATTTGTGCCCCCCGGCCCCGTTTGCCACTCCAGGTGTTGGCGATAAGAGCATCCCGGCCCCGCTCAGCCCCAGCCCAGCCTTTCTGCTGCCCTGCTCAGGCGTGAAGGGAGGGGAGCAGGGCATGGGGGGCTCTGGCTGGGGATTTGCAATAGGGGGATAAAGGGAGAAACAACCCCGGCAGGATTAAAGGGGAGGGGTCTCTGCTGGGATAGGTGCTGTGCAGTGTCCCTTTTCTTTTATCCGCAGAGATAACCAAGCCCCGAGGCTGAGGCCTACAACGATAAGGAGATTAGGCGGATTGGCTCATTTGTAGTGAGATCCTCCAGCGGGGATGTGGGGCTCTCTATAGACCCACCAGAAGGTTATCTAAATAGGCTGGACTTGAACTAACCCGCAGCTGGGCCCTGGGGGATGCTCTCGGGACAAAGCAGGGACGAGGCTGCAGGGAGGGAGGGAGATAGGCGAGAGTGATGCTGCCACTAGCCAGGGACTTGGCAACAGTGGGCAAGTGAGATGCTGCCAGAGCTGGGGACATCCACATCACATGGGCTTCCCTCGCCGTCAGCATCCCAGCAGCATCTCAGCAGCAGCAACCCAGCTATTCCTTCCTGCTAAAGTGGGAATAACCGGGTTCCACGCGAAGCTGCAGCTCAGGGTGCTCCAGGGATGGTGTCTGAAGTGTGGAGAGAGAGACTCTGTCACCAGGCTGGAAGAGACAGTGGGGTGGGGGATCCAGCACCTGTCAGCGCTGGGATGGCTCAGCAGGGTCCATGCACACCCCCACATCCCCTCAGGCAGGGTTTCACTCCCATAGGGTCCCACTGGCACTACAACAGCTGCACCCAGCTCTGGACACCCACCACTGCATGAAATGAGAAAAAAAGGTCTTGCACCTCCTGACCATTAACTTTCCCTTTGATGTAGAGACTCTTGAAGCCTGAAGGCCCTGTCTGCACCGAGGGACCTGAAGCCATTGCCCCCCACCAGCAAACTTCCCCTCTCACCTGGGTTTGTCCTACAGAACGGGGAAGACAAAATTAGGGCCTTGAAAACGCTCAGAGAGCTGCAGCCCCTCTGCTCTGGGAACAGGCTAAGAGAGTTGGGGCTGTTCATCCTGAAGAGGGGAAGACTCTGGAGGGACCTTGTACTGACCTTCCCATCCCTTAAAGGGGCTGTCAGAAGGCTGGGCAAGACTGTTCCCAAGAACAGGAAACTATAGGACTAGGGGTCACAGTTTGAAGCTGGAAAAGGGCAGATTGAGGCTGGACAGGATGATAAAGGTCCTTAATCTGAGGTTGGGGGATCCCTGGAACAGGGTGCCCAGCGATGTGGTGGAGGTTCCATCCCTGGATGGGACTCTAGGCAGTCTGGTCTGGAGGGTGATGGTCCTGCTTGTTGTAGGGGGGTTGGACTAGATGAGCTGCGGAGGTTCCTTCCACCCCTATGCCTTCTAGGATTCTAAATCCACATTTCCCTGCCCATAACCTAAACACTCTTCCAGCTTGGGCAAACCATATTTGAGCCATACCCCATGAGAAAACCAAAAGGAAGTAAGAAGTATCTTTGCAGAAAGAATCCTATTACCCAGAACCACGCTGGCATTTTGGGTTTTAAGCACTTAGTGGTGGCCTTTCAGTGGTTCAGAGGTGTAACTGCCTTTAAAACTTAAAAGCAAATATGCACAGCTGCTGTTTCACAACTGGATATCAAACTGGACATACAGGTGTTTCATTTAAATGTGAATAGATTCCACTAACTTTAAGCTTTAATATAAATTTGCCAGAGTGTTAAGTTTAATTTTAATTAAGTTTCTAGGGTGAAATGTAATTCTTTTAAATTAAAAAAAAATTCATTGGTGAAAAATCAGATTTTAATTACAGGGAGCATCTTTTAACTTCTTTTTCTGTTTTTCTTTTTTTTTTAATTGATTTTGATCCTCTCTTTGCTTAGAATCAGTCCTTGAGCATCATGGGGTCACAGAGGTTACTGAGATCAGCCATGCCTTGTCCCTTGCAAACCTGGGCAACCCTATTGCTCTTTAAAGCTACCCGAGAGGAGGGTGCAGAGAAGTGGGGGTCAGTCTCTTCTCTCAAGTCACCCATGATAGAACAAGAGGAAACAGCCTCAAGCTGTGCCAGGGGAGGGTTAGATTGGGCATCAGGAAAAATCTCTTCCCTGACAGAGTGGTCAGTGGTTGGAACAGGCTGCCCAGGGAGCAGGGGAGTTACCATCCCTGGAGATGTCCAAACAATGAGAGGCTGTGGCCCCAGGGAATAGGGTTTAATGGGCAGGGTGGGGTTGGGTTGATGGTCAGACTGGATGACTTCCAAACCTCATGATTTTAAGACTCTATGATCTATTTTCTATGACTCTCTCTCAGACCTCTTTTCCCACCAGAGTGGAAGGATTGAAGCAGCCCCTCAGACTACCGCCGTGGGTAACCTTTTGCAGCTCATCTCGCAGGAGAGATACTCAGCGGGACAGCGACGCCTCCAGCCAGGCTAAGCCCTGTTCTCTGTACCCAAAAGCAGCCAATTGCTGCTGGGGCTGCCAGCGGGTGAGCCCATGGCATGGTCCTTGGTGCCCAAGTATTGTCCCACTGCCCGTGGGGACAGACACACACAGAGTGAGATACAGGCAGTGATCAGGAGTTGGAGACATTATCCCCAGCCCCGCTGCCCGATAGCCTCGGTGTCTGCTCTTATCTGCTCTTCTGACACCAGAAGCCTGAAAATGGGGTTTTTTTCATGTACACCAGCCTTTCTCTTTCTCCCGTGGAGCTGCTTCTTTCCCCCTCCCCATCACCGCAGCAGATCAGAGCCCAGTGATGCTCCACAGCCCGACAGCTCTCACAACATCCTTCCTCCCACCTCCCCCTACTCTTCTTTCTTCCTCTGCCCCCTTTCTTTTTACATGGAGGGGTTTTTTATTTTATTTCCTCACACTCCTTTCTCCTTCCTCTTTATTTTATCTCGATTTGCCACAAATCTGTTCCTCTACAAAGCAGCTGCCATCTTTGTTCTTTGCCATTATCAGCTGCGGCACACGGGCCAGGCCAGGCTGCCTGGCAGACAATTGCTGACTAATAGACTGTCTGCGAGCTATTGTAGAGCGTGGCCCTGGCAGATCTATCACCGTGTCCTATCACCCGTGCGGCACCGACACCGGGGGAGAGCAGCGAGGAAAGGGAGGGGGAAAAAAAAGAAAGAATGAAAAATGGGAAGGGAAAAAAATGCAGGAGATGAGGGGAAAAGAAGGAAAAAGAAGAAGGAAAATTAAAGGAAAAAGGAGAAGGAAAAAGAAGAGTGGAGAAGGAAGAAGAAGATAATGAAGGAAAAAAGAAGGATAAAGAAGAAGGAAAACTAAGGAGAAAAGAAAAGAAACAGAAGAAGAAAAATAAGAAAAATATGAAAAAGAAGAAGAAAAACAAGGAAAAAAAGAAGGAAAATGAGAGAAAAAAGAAGGAAAAAAGATAAAGAAAAAAGGGAGAAAAAAGTAATAAGAGAAAAGGCACTGACAGTGAGGGAGAGAAACAACCAAGTACGAATGGGGAAGGGGGGGAAGAAAGAAAATAAAAGGAAAGGGAAAAAGTGCAGACGATGGAGGGAAATGATGAAAAATTAAGGAAAAAGAAGAAGGAAAAGGAAGGAAAAAGAAGAAGGAAAGTCAAGAGAAATGAAGGAGAGAGGGTGAAGGAAAAAGGGAGAAGTAAAAGGAAGAAGAGAAAAGGAAAAGGAAGAAGAAAAGATGAAAAGAGAGGAGGAAAAAGGAGGAAAAACTGATAAAGCAGTGACACTGGGGAAGGGAAGCAAGCATGGGGGTATGGGGAAAGGGAGACAAGAAGGAGGGGGAATAAAAGATGATGAAGATGGGGGAAAAGAAGGAAAAAGATAGGAGAAAGAGGAAGGAAAATGAGAAAAAAGAGGAGGAAAAAGAACAAAAGAAGAAGAAAGAAGGAAAAAATAAAGAAAAGGAGAAAATAAAAAAGCACTGACACAGGGGAGAGCAGGGGGAACAGAGAAAGGGAGGAGCACAGGGAGGGAAATTAAGAAAGGAGGGGGGAAAAGGTGATGAAGAAGAGGAAAAAGAGAGAAGGAAAAAGAAGAAAATCACAGTTTAAAAAAGGAGAAAGTAAGAAGGAATAAAGAAGAAAAAAGAAGAAAGAGGAGGAAAAAGAAGAAAAACTAAAATAGGAGGAAAATTAAGAAGAAGGGGGAAAAAAGAAGAAAAAAAAAAAGGTAAAAAGAAAAAATGAAGGAATGAAAACCTGAGAAATAAATGAAAGGAGGCAGAGGATCAGGCCCTTCCTGACAGGGCAGTGCTGGCCCCAGCCCCAGCAGGAGCAATGGGACCAGTGGCAGGAGGGTCAGAAGGGGAGGTTGGGTTGGGTTGGGTTGAGTTGGCTTGAAGATGTCAGGTCTGGTAAGAGGTGGAACAGTTCCTCTCACCAACAAACATGGGGTTTTCCAGGGTTTTCTTCCAACAGAGGTGGCAGTGGATGGTGGACACAGCCCAGGCTGCTGGTCAGGGGATCCTAGCTTCTGGATGTGTTGTCACTGTCTGCTGGATGGTATGGTGTCACACCACGCTTCTGCCATCACCTCCAGCCCTGCAGGAGCATCTTACCTTTGCCATCATCTCCTCAGCAAATGGAGCTTGGAAGGTTCTCAGTCTTTGATCCAGAGTGGAACCTGGTGTCTAAGAGAACAGCTGACAACCCAGAGACTGTGATTCCAGAGCTGGCAAATGGGAACAGAGCAATCCTGGGGATGGTCCCAAGCTGCCTGGCAGCTCCTCACACCTTGCACCCCAACAAGGAGGAGCTCAGGGCTGGATGCGCTGGTGCCACCGGCTCTGTGGGATGCTGGAGGCAGGAAGGGAGCACTGGGGCCACAGTGTGTCCCTGTCTCTTGGGAAAAACTGGGGGCAGAGGTGGCCGAGCACCCAGGAGCACTCAAGGTGTCAGGCAGGGTGGGAGTACATGGTCCTGCAGGATGGATCCTGCCATATGAATCCTGGGGGATGGACCCTGCGGAATGCACCCTGTGAGATGGGTCCCGTGGGATGGGTCCTGCAGGGTGGGTCCTTGGGTATGGATCCTACGGGATGGACCCTGCGGGATAGAGCCTGCGGGACCCATCCTTGCGGGATGAGGCTGAGGCGAGGTGGGAGCGCCGAACGGCAGAGGGGGCTGCAGGTCAGCAGGAGCGGGGACATGGCAGGGGACGGCGAGTTGCAGCTCTAGGCTACCAGACCATGGAGGGAGGGGGGTGTCTGCCTGAGATGGGGGTCACAGAGGGCAGCAGCATCCTGGGATGCAGCGAAGGTGATGCCTCTCCTCTCACTGCCATGTCACCGGGTCCAGGTGGCTTCTCCAGGGCCATGTTAAACTCCACAAAAGCCCCAGGAGCTGTGGGGTGGCCGAGGCAGCCCTGGGAAGCAGCTTTTCCCCACATATGAGATGAGAGGGTGCTGAATCACTGATTTCCCCAGCGGGTTTGTCTGCCGCTTGCTGCAAAGTTGTGAACAAAATGCCCGGCCATGCATTGAACGGGCTTACATCGCTCTCCATATGGAAATGAAGATAATCCAAGTCTCAGCTTTGTGTTCTCCAGGAGAGAGCAAGGAGGGAGTGGGGGACTGGGAGGGGGGACGGGGCAGGCTCAGAGCCTGGGGGACTTGTCCTGTCCCAGCACCTCAATGGGGATTTGTCTGATCCAGCACAGCCCCATCCTTTCTCACCCCACTGATTGGGGTGATGAAGAATTTTTGGGGACACAGAGCACAAGCTCAAGCAGCTCCCAGCATCTGGACAGACTCAATTGCAAAGGACAAGGGTCAATGGTTTCACATTAGAGAAGGGCAGACTGAAACTGAATGTTAGGGAGAAGTCGTTAGCAGGAAGGTGGTTGAACACTGGAACAGGTTGCCCAGGGAGGCAGTTGAGGCCCCATCCTTGAAAATATTCAAGGGGAGGCTGGACAGGGCTCTGGCCAAGCTGATATAATTGAGGCTGTCCCTGCTCACTGCAAGGGGTTGGACTAGATGCCCTTTGGTGGTCCTTTCCAACCTGGACTATTCAATGATTCTGTGACTAAAGCTGAGCCCAGCTTCATGCTCAGGCTTAAATCGGAGCCTCCCTCATACGCCAGCATTCCCTTGATATTCTGAGTTGCATAATCCAGCTGACAGGTTGGTCTCTCTCTCACAGCCCAAACCTGCTGGTTCCAAATAGCAACAACAAGAAAAGGATTAATCTTCCCAAACAAAGCTTTACTAGTTATGTGGTAGAACCCTTGAAGTGATGTTAACCTCTAATTTAAGAAAGACCTCTCCAAAAAACCCTAACAATGAGGAAATAATGCCATGATTTGAAATTATCTCAAAAATTCAGTCATACTAAGCACTTCCTAAGGCTGAGGCTTTCATGTTGATGCTGGTTGGTGGTTGGTTTTGGTTTTGGGGAGAACAGCATCCTGCAGGAGTTGGGTTGGTTAGAAAGTCCTTGTCATTCATGCAGCTCACTGAGTTTGGTTCATCCCTCTTGGGTCTCTTTTTGCTGCCCTAAACATGCAGATGCTCAGTACCAACACCAGGGAGAACCCTGGGTTGGGCTGGAGGAGGAGGTCACAGGGGGACAAGTCCTTGCCCCACACCTGAGTTTTACTTCCCAGAAATATATTTGTGTTTATTCATACTGGTGACTTTGAGTCTGGGGTCCCAGCAATCCCAGTCCAATGCCAAACAGCTCTATGCAGCCATTGGAGGGGACAGGCCCATCCTCCTGCTGGTGGTGGAGGGGAGGGTGTGGAATTCATCACTGCATGACACTGGGGCAAAATGTGGGGCTGGAGTGGGCCTGGTAGTGTTACCCACTCCTGTAAGGGTAAAGAGATTGAGAAATGTGGCGAATGGAGACATCTCCCATCCTTTCCCCCCCACCCTGGGGTGTTGAGATGCTTCTGGTCCAGCTTCACCCACAAAACATCTTGTGGATTTAGCAGCTTTGGCCCAGCTGTCCCCAGACCCGTTCAGCAGGTCCCCGCAAGCTCTGCCTACCTTCATCCACTAGAAAAAAGGAGCATCGGGGCTTAGCTCGATGTCTTGGCTCCCCCTGTAGCCAGTGAAGAGAGAGGCACCCCCAGACCCCCAACCCCGAGCCGCAAGGCACCTGCTACCACCCAAGCAACCCACAGCTTCTTCATCCTTTGCCAGTCCAGTTACCATCTCCTGATACTGAGAGGCCACCCAGCACAGATGGAGCCCCAAAAGCCTCACACGGAGGGATCCCCCCTGCCCCAGCGCAGAGCATCCCCCCTGGGGTGGGTACCCTGACAGAGCTCTGCCCAGCTGGGCATGGGGTGTAAAAGAGGGAGACCAGAGCAGCACCAAGACACAGGCGGGAGAGTACTCATGCTCCTCAGACAGGAACAAACACACCAAGCTGGACTGGAAACACCCCACAGCATGGGCACGGCCCCCATGGTACCAGCACAGTGCCCAGGAAGCCTTGGCACGGTGGGGCCATGCAGCTGGCTGGGGAATGGGGGCAGTGTCCTCATCCCACTGCAGCGAGCTGGCAAATTGCCGTGACTTAACCAGTCCCCACTGCCGAGCTGAGCTCTGGAAATGGCTCCAGTGCACGTTCCCAGCCCCTGCACTTGTGCAGCCAGTACTTCTGCTTAAGCCACGTTTTCCTCTTGCACTGGGTTACCTGGGTGCAGGCACCGGCCACCAGCAGCCACCCCAGTGAATGCCACGGGGGCAGGGCCCTGGCTGTGGCCCTGCACCCCAGCCTTAGAGTGGGCTTCAGCTGCATCCCACGGGGTCCCCACCACCTGCATCTCCCTGCAGCATATAGGGAGCTAAGTCCAGCCTGTCCCTTGTGGGGACAACCTCACCCAATCCCAGGCACTTTGGGTTTTCTAGGATCTCTTTATTCCTCACATGACTTACTGTATATCAAGGGTTTATGGAGCACAGAGATTTTGGAGCAAAACTGTCCGCCATCCTGACTTCTCTTTGCTTTAGGCTTGGGGGTGCTTCAGGATCCCATTGCTGCTGTGTTGCCTGCCCGTGCACCCAGGATGGCTGCTCCTGGCCAGGGGAGTGATGTCTCCTGAAAGAAAACAGGGCAAAATCGGACCGATCTACCTGAGAACAAGACTTTTACTCTTCTGACATGAGGACCTGAGGCATCCACATGGATGCTCCATCCCTCCTGGGACCCCATCCAGAGAACTCGTGCTGCTCCTAGCAAACACAGACCAGGGGCTGGCAGGGGAGCGCCAGGGTGACAAATTGCCTGGGACAGACGGTGTCAGAGATCTTTGAAAGAGCCATTTGTCCATGTTCCTGCCAGAGCTGCTGAGCCTGTGGAGGGAAGTCACGCTTGGCTGGGCTGAGAGCCATTCCCACTGAGTTTGGGGTGGAAGGAGTAGGGGGTTTGGCCACTGAGGTCTCATAAAGCCCAGTGCTGATGGGTTGGGTTTCTAGAAAACCAACCACCAAGTTTTTCCCTAAGAAAAAACAGCCACCTCACCCTCCAAAGGCTGAGCCCCAAGCATGAGGGCTGCCATCACCCAGCACCTCCTGCCACCCCAGGTTTGGGGACAGGAGTGGGAGGGCCAGGCTGGCACCCGCAGGCAAAGCTTTTACAGAGGAGGGGAGAGCTGACGTCCCCAGGGTCTGGGCCACACTGTCAGCGTGACAGTGTGGGTGTGCGCTCAGCCCTGCTGGAAAAATCAAGCCTGGCTGGTTAATTAAAGTGTTGGGCCCCGAGATCTGCTTATTCAGTCCTGCGGTGGCAGAGCTATAAAATTGTCACGCACCAATTCACGCACAGAGGCTGAGCAGCAGCTAGAGGAGCCAGTGGCTCTGGGCAGAAGGGGTTTGTCTTCTTCTCCCAGAGTCATTTCTCATGTGCCGCTGCAGCAGAGTCACTTTTTGTCCTGGGTAATCTCAGAGACAGCTTAGACAGTCTTTGAGTGGATCTGCAAGCCTTGATTTGGGCTGATATCAATCCATCCATCTATCCACTCATCCATCTATCTTCCCATCCA
>JAOXOE010029714.1:0-14062 GCA_028565055.1 Phoeniculus purpureus
CCTGTCACTGGGTGCCCCTGAGCAGAGCCTGGCTCCATCCTCCTGACACCCACCCTTCCCATATTGATCAATATCCACGGAGTCACCTCTCAGGCTCCTTTCTCCCAGCTCCAGAGCCCCATCTCCCTCAGCCTTTCCTCAGCAGGGACATCACCCAGTCCCATCCCCCTGCCGGAGCAGGACCACCTGGACCACGCAGCACAGGAACACATCCAGGCGGGTGTCCAAGCTGCTCGTACGGAGGAAGGAAAGAGCCCTTTGTGTTTCAGAACACGACTGCTGATGCTTCAGGGGAAAGCAGGTCGGTGCCCCAGATAAGAAACGGGGGCATTAGAGCTTGGCTGGAGGTTATTGGGGGGTTTTTTGCCAGCCAGGCGCCTTTATCCCGATGTGAGTCGCAGATATCAGCACGAGGAATTACAAGGAGAAGGGAAAAAAGGACCCCGATGCTAATCCTGGGTATCGGCAGCATCTAAGCTGCCAGGAGCATAAATATTCATGGCATCACTTCCCCGGGAACCACAACAAAGCCCTCTCAGAAAATGTAATTACCGGGGCTCCGCAAACTCGTCTGAAATGATCACCTGTAGCCGGCCCGCGGGATTAGACACCAGAGTCTCCCCGCGCTCGGGATCTGGGGTTCCTCGCCTCTGACTGGAAGGAACCAGCTCCCTTATTGGCAGGCGACGAAATCCAAGCGGAGCCGCGCAGGTCCCGGCTTCGCAGCTCCGTTACGGAGAGGCGACTGCGGCTCTGCCCGCCGATGCAGATCTTCCTGGGGAAGGGATGATGGCAGGAGCCCTGCCGGAAGCGGTCGATGCTTCCCAGGGGGCGTTTGTAGGGGAGCCTGTACGAACAGGGTTTCTATTGTTGTCCCACTTCAAGAGCCGGTGGGGAGGGGGGCGAGGGACCGGGTTCCCGTTTCTAAGTGCTTTGGAGGTTTTCGGAAGGAGTCGGGTTCCATTGTTGTGCTCTAAGTGCTCTCCGAGCGCGCTGCAAACAGCCGACGTCTCCACCGCTTCCCCTCTGCGCCCTTCCCTCTCCGACCCTTTGGTTGTCCAACAGCTGCTGCTGGTCCTCGTTCCGCGCTGGAGGCGGCGGGGTGAGGTGAGGAGGAGGTGTCGTCCCATGCAAGAGACGAAGGAGATGGGGTGAGGTGTCCTGGGAGCTCTCTGAATGCAGCAGGCAGGAGAGCAGGTGCTTCTGCAGCCCTCTCAGCTGCGTGCAGCTGGCTCGTTTTGGGAAGGGCCATCTGGCAGATGCACCACGGGGAATCCTTTGGGTGAAGAATCCCTTTGACCCGGCAGGACGACACGTGCAGCGTCCCCGGGGCGGTTCGGTGTCCTCAGCGCGGCTGACGATGCGGTCGAGGAGCAGCAATCGCTGGTGCATGGATGCATCGACCCCCTCCAGCGTCCTCACCTAGCTGGAGGAGGTTGTGGATGAAGCCATCCTTCAGCCTTTGATGGCTGGGCCTGATGTCTTCTCCCACCTGAGTGATTCTGCGATTCTCCAAACCCCAAAGAGAAGGTGTTAAAGTCACAGGCAGCAGCTGTGAGGGAGGAGGACGGAGCCAGCGGCTCGGCAGATGCAAGAACATATCCTGCTGCGTGCACCCGGGAGCCCAAGCAACGATTCCAAGGCTCATTGCAGCAGAAGCTAAGCGTGAAGTCGATACAGAACCACGGGGATGTGTTTGCAAGCCAAGAGACAAAGAAAACAGGGAGAGATGCTGATCCCCAAGTCCCTGTAACGACCACAGGGTTTTTGACTTAGAGGAGTGTTGGCTCTGATCTGTGGATAAATGGATCTGCTCTGGCTGCCCCCAGGTTTTGCTGTCCCATCCTAAGTTACTTGATCTTGAAGGGAGAAGCCAGCTCTGATGCATTTATTGTGGAATCATAGAAGGGTTTGGGGAGGGAGGGAGCTCAGGGATCACCCAGTGCCAACCCCCTGCCAGGGGCAGCGACACCTCTCCCCAGAGCAGGGTGCCCTCAGCCCCAGCCAACCTGCCCTTGGGCACTGCCAGGAGGGATGGAGCAGCCCCAGCCTCCCTGGGCAGCCTGTTCCAGGGCCTCAGCCCCTCACAGGTGCTGGATGATCTTTCCAGGTCCCTTCCAACCCCTAATGACTGGAGCTGGGGGATCCTGCTGTGGCAGGGGGATGGGACTGGCTGATCCTTCGAGGTCCCTTCCAACCTCTGATGCTCCGTGACTCTCTACTGGCAGCTCAGCGGTCGCTGACTTCCCCTTTCAATAGTGGTACTACAACTCCCCGCAGCTTAGGGGGGGTTTATATGCGACTGTCAACTGGCTGTTTCGAGGATGGAAGAGGAACAGCTCAGCCCGGTGCCTCGCTGGCCACCTACGCTTCAGGAGGCACTGGCTGGCACGGCAGCGGCGTGGACACGTGTGTTTTAGGAAACCACACGGTTTCTGGGCCACCATCCAAAGGCACATAAAGCAGTTTAGTCAGTGATGACTGGACGAGGAGGCGAGATGGAAAACAGAGCGTTCTCAGAAGGCTTTCGGGTGCACACGAGTTTCCTTCCACAAGGAACGTGAGTGCGAGTCATTAATTTCACTTGCACTTCGGTGGATGAACTGTCGCCCTTCTGGACAGTCTCAGGGCGCAGCGTGCAAAGGCAGGACCATCCGGCTCCCCGTCCGTGCTGAACACACCCCTGCACGAGAAGGACCTGGAGCTGCTGGAGCGAGGCCAGAGGAGGCCACCAGGATGCTCAGAGGGCTGCAGCCCCTCTGCTCTGGGGACAGGCTGAGGGAGCTGGGGCTGGTCAGCCTGGAGAGGAGAAGACTCTGGGGGGACCTTACAGTGACCTCCCAACCCCTGGAAGGGGCTGTCAGAAAGGTGGGAAGGACTGTTCCCAGGGAACAGGATGAGGGCTCCTGGTGTGAAGCTGGAGAAGGGCAGAGTGAGGCTGGACAGGAGCAAAAAGGTCTGGGGTCCCTGGAACAGGCTGCCCAGAGAGGGGCTGGAAGCCCCATCCCTGGAGCCATCCATGGTCAGGCTGGCTGGGGCTCTGGGCAACCTGCTCTGGTGAGTGCTGGCCCTGCTGGGTGCAGAGGGTTGGACTAGATGCCCTGTGGAGGTCCCTTCCAACCCAACTCATTGTGTGATTTGATGACTTTGCAGACCTTGGATCAGTCTGTAGAGAGGCTACAGTGGCCAGGTGGAAGACGCCAGTGAAGATCAAGGTCTTCTTGTTCTTTACCACTGCTTTGTGCCCCCTCTGATGGTGGCTGATGTGCCCTTGAGGTGTTTCATTGCACCAGCTCATGTTCTGCTCCAAGAGGGCTGGGTCATCTCTTGACTTGGCCAAATACGTCACAGAATCACAGAATCACTCAGGTTGGAAAAGACTCCCAGGACCATTGATTGCAGCCATCAACCCTCCTCTACACAGAATCCTTCAGGTTGGAAAAGACTCCCAGGACCATTGATTCCAGCCATCAACCCTCCTCTACACAGAATCCTTCAGGTTGGAAAAGACCCCTGGAATCATCGAGCCCAACCATCAACCCTCCTCTACAAGGTCACCCCTAAACCAGGTCCCCCAACACTACATCTAAGTGTCTTTCAAACTCATCCAGGGATGGGGACCCAACCCCCACCCTGGGCAGCCCAGCCCAGTGCCGAAGGGGAGAAGAGAGAAGAACGTGCTGGTCTGGGGATGGTCCAGCTTAGACCTGATGCCCTACGCGTCCTGAGCACCAGCAGTTAATTGCTCCAAGAGCACTTTGATCCTGCCAGAGGTGAAAACCCTCAGCCTGGGCTCGCACCAACCCCTTTGCTTCCCTGCACCTTCCCCACACGGCCGCGAGCTGGCAGCGGACAGGGACTTCGTTCCTCCTTTGAGATGACCACCAGAGGCGAAAGCGCGGCAGCACCGAGCAGCACCCTGCTGCCTCTCAGGAGACACCTCGGCCATGGGAGCCGTTGCTGCTGCGGAGCAGCTCCCCGTCATCCTCCCAGTTGTTGTTTCCTTCGCTCGCCTGGCGACAGAGCCTGAAGCACAGAAGTGTTCTGTGAGGAATGTGTTTTGGGACGAAGATGGATCCCCCGGGGCCTGACGGCGTAAACACTGAGAGCCTGCTGGCTTCTTCCAGTGCCAGCTCCCTGGATGGAGGCAGAAAGCCCCTCGCCGCCCGTGGGGGCTCCCTCGGATGACTTGGAGCCGCTCCGACCCAAAGCAGATGGAGTCAGTTGTTTGCACCACGTTCTCCTGGGGTGCCCTCTTGACCCGCCGCCCGCTGCTTTGCGCGGGTGCCGGCTGATCCTTTCTGTATGACGCGGAGAGCACTGGTGGAGCAGAGCCAGGCGGAGGCCCGCGGCGAACACGCAGCCGATGGGGACGTAGTGCTGGGAGAGGCCTTGCTGGTCCTACGCCGAGGAGCGGTTGACTTGCGTTCAGGTGGCAGAAGAGGAAGAGAACCATCTTTGCAGGCCCCTTGCAGGTTGCCCGCAGACGGGGTGCAGGTCCCATCCCTGGAGCCATTCAAGGTCACGGAATCACAGAACATTAGGGAGCGGAAGGGACCTCAAAAGATCATCTCGTCCGGTCCCCCTGCCAGAGCAGGACCACCTAGACCCTGGTCAGGCTGGACGGGGCTCTGGGCAACCTGGTCTGGGGAGTGCTGGCCCTGCTTGAGGTAGAGGGGTTGGATTGGATGTCCCTTGGAGGTCCCTTCCAACGCACCAAATCATCAAATCACCAAATCATCGAGTCATTGAATCATGGCGTCATCAAATCATGGAACAGTGTCGGATGGAAGAGACCGTCAAGGTCACCAAGTCCAAGGTTTTCCTCGCCCTCCAAGGAGCAAGGCAGAAGGCCATGCTGGGGTCATTGCTGCTCCTGCTCTAACAAACATTTGACTGCACTCATTTAGGGAATCCAGCTCACACCCGCTGCCCCTTGTCCTGTCCCTGGGTGCCCCTGAGCAGAGCCTGGCTCCATCCTCCTGACACCCACCCTTCCCATATTGATCAACACCCATGGGGTCACCCCCAGGCTCCTTTTTCCCCAGCTCCCTCAGCCTTTCCTCAGCAGGAAGCTGCTCCCCTCCCTTCCTCATCCCTGTGGCTGCGCTGGGCTCTCCCCAGCAGCTCTGTGCCCTTCTGGCACTGAGGGGCCACAACTGGAGGCAGTCTAAGCGTTCTGCAGTAACGCAGCAAAGCTGTGCTCTGGGTCAGGCAGCAACATCGACAATATCTGGGCTTCTGGTGGCTCTTGGAGTTTCTGGCACTCAGGGATGTGGGGTCTAAGCGCCGGGACAGTGGGATGCCCTTGAGGAAGTTGCACGGGGCTGTCCGTACCGAGTGCTCAGCTCACCGCGAGGCTCCTGTCGCGCAGGGAAAACCAGTGCCAAGATCCAGTCCGGGATATTTGGGAAGGGAGCCGCCTACTCCCGGCATAACGTCGAGAGGCTCTTCAGGAAGCTGGTGCTCGACAGGATCCTGGACGAAGAGCTGTACATCACAGCCAACGACCAAGCGGTGGCTTACGTGGTTCTGGGGGAGCGAGCTCAGGCCGTGCTGGACGGGGCCCTGCAGGTGGGTGGCCCCTGGGCTCCGCTTACTCGGCGCTCCAGGAGCGTGCTGCGGTTTTACCCCCGGGGTGGCTGAGGTGCTGTTTGCTGAAGGGAAGGAGCCAGTCTTCAGCAGGCAGCGGGGACAGACTCCAGCCAGTCCAGTGCTCTAGAAATAACGGTGTGAGGCAGAAGGGTGGTTGAAAAGGATCGGAGAGGATTAAGTGTTTCTCTCCTCCCCAGCTTGGCAGGGCAGGGCCGTTGCGGCCGGCCCAGTGAAGAAAAGAAGGAGCAGCTCTGCCTCCTTTCTCCAGCATTTTCTGCTCTACTTTCTTGCAGTCGTTGTTGAGCTCTGGTAGCAAATGTGCTTCAGGAAGGGCTGGGAGCAGTCCCAGAGCTGCTGGTGGCACTGGCCTCTGCACTAGCGCTGTGTGCGGAGCGGAACCCTCGGCGGCAGAGCCCACGGCCCCGGTGTGAAGCCAGCTGTGAACCGGGCTCTCTCTCGGGACCTTACCCCTGCTCTGTGTGTGCTCCACAAGCTCTTCGTAGAAGGAGGTTGAGGGCAGCTGAGCAGCCTCTGAAATAACCAGTAACCCTCTCAGAAGCGCGTTCAGGGGAACCCGCTCGCTCTGGTCCAGCGGAGAACAGGGGCGTTTCCCTGTCGCTAGAGGAGGGGGGTGCTCTGCAGGAGCCCCCTGACCGCAGGCTCTGGCGGGTTTGTGCTCCCAGGTGGAGTTCCACGAGACGGAGAACGCCAGCGCCGTCCGAAAGCAGAGGGCTTCCCTGGCGAAGATGTCTCAGCGGGAGGAGATGGTTAAGCAGTGCCTCGGGGAGCTGACAGACACCTGCAAAACGCTGGGGAAAGTCTTCGATGTCCACTACTTCAACATCTTCAGTACCTCCACGCTCAAGAAAATAGCAGGTAGCGGCAGCTGCCCGCTCCTGGGGGAGGGTTTGTGGGCCCCCCACCCCGGCAGCACTTGCTTTCAGTGCCGCCCCGTGCCCGAAGGGCTCCGCTCCTCCGTGATCGCCGGGCTGGGTGCGAGTGGCGCTTCCTCCCTCTGCAGAGACCCTGTCGTCCGACGCGGAGGTTTTGCTGCAGATCGACGGCGTCACGGAGGACAAACTGGACAAGTACGGTGCAGAGATCGTGAAAGTGATGGAGAAGTACTCTGGCTGGACCGCGGCAGGTGCGCCGCTCCCCGGGCCGGCGGCGTCAGGACGAGGCCAAGGCTCTGGCTCTCCCTCCCGCGTGCTGTGGTGCTGTCTGACGGCGCCTGTGCGCAGCCCCCACCTCTCAGACAGCAGCGAGCTCAGCCGAGAGCTGCGCTGGGACCCATAAACCAGGGGCTTGGCGTGAGCCCCTCGTAGCCTGACCCCTCCACCAGCCTGGCTGTGGGATCAGGCACCGGACGTGAAGCACCGACCCTGACGTGAGGTCTGCTCTTGGCTCTCGGAGCCTTCCCCTGGCTCCTGGTGCTGCTTTTAAACTCGTGACCCATTGGGCCGGGGTCTTTCTGCTCCGTCCCATAGGTCTGCCCAGCTGACAGCAGCGACAGGGTAAAGGCAGGAAGCCCAGTGCTCCCAGAATAGCTCAGACAAGGCGCCAGGCTAGAGCAGATGGCACTGGTCAGAATCCTCTCCCATGCAAGGGCCCACACTTTGGCCGCAGGGACCACCTGCAGCTACAGGCTGGGGGATGAGGGGCTGGAGAGCAGCCGGGCACAGAGGGACCTGGCAGCACTGGGTGACAACTGGCTGAGCAAGAGCCAGCAGGGTGCCCAGGTGTCCCAGAAGGCCAAAGGCATCCTGGCTTGGATCAGCAGTAGTGTGGCCAGCAGGACTGGGGACATCATTCTCCCCTGTCCTGGGCACTGGCGAGGTCTCCCCTCCAGTACTGGCGGCAGTGCTGGGCACCTCACTGCAAGAAAGAGATGGAGGGGCTGGAGTGGGTCCAGACGAGCAACGAGGCTGGAGAAGGGACTGGAGGGGGAAGGCTGATGAGAAGAGGCTGAGTGAGCTGAGGGTATTGAGCCTGGAGGAGACTCAGGGGGGACCTTCTCCCTCTCTCCAGCTCCCTGAAGGGAGGTTGTAGTCAGCTGAAGGTCAGGCTCTTCTCCCAGGCACCCAGCACCAGGACAAGAGGGCAGGGCCTGGAGCTGCCAGGGGAGGGTTAGGCTGGATGTCAGGAAGCCCTTCCTCAGGGAAAGGGTGATCAGAGCCTGCCCAGGGCAGTGGTGGAGTCCCTGTCCCTGGAGGTGTTGAAGGGCAGCCTGGCTGTGGCCCTGAGTGCCCTGGTCTGGCCGCTGGGTGATGGTAGGTGCTGGCTGAGCTCAGAGGGCTTCTCCAGCCCCAGTCATTCTGCGCTATCATGAGATGAACCAGAGCTGTCCTTGTCCAACACCAGCCTGTGAGACCGCTTTAGCCAAGCCTGGAGCAGCACGAGGCAGGTGCTCGGCAGCAAGGACAGTGGTTTTGGTGCTGTCAGCATGTCCAGGCTGATGGCTCTGACCAGCCCAGGCCGTGTCTGGGTGTCACTGGTTTTAACTCGCTGTCTCTCGGCAGAAGACGCTGCCTGCCCGAGCGCAGACACCGCTGTGGGGAGCGCCGGCACCCCTGAGAGCAGCGAGGAAGCCGAGGATGGAGTGAGAACCTCAAGCTATTTCTGCAATAGCACAAACCAGCGGAGGAAAAGGAAAAGGCAGCCACACTTCAGGGAATCCAAGAGGAAGAAGACTGGCAGTGGCGGTGGCCAGCAGTTCCACTCCAAAGGGTAGGTTGCTTGGGGTCCTTTCCTCCACCAGAGTCACACGATGATGATCCCTGGGCTTGGAAACAGAACAGGGGCTTCAAACCTTGAAGACTCGATGGAATGTTTGAAGTTCAGTCCTCAGTCCCTTGTTACTTCAAAAGAGAAACTCTGTGGGAAGCTCTGCCCTCCCCAAACCCTCCTTCAAGACAGGGGGTGGCTCTAGAAAACCCGGGCAAAACGTTGTTCTTTGGGTTCTGCACTCGGGGCTGGCTCTGCTCAGGGGGTGCTTCATCTCTCAGCCTGGGACCTCTGCCTGGTTGGGCACAGGGGGTGGAGAGCAGGAGCTGCAGGAGAGCAGCTGTTTGAGAGCAGGGGCTGCAGGAGAGCAGCTGTTGGAGAGCAGGAGCTGCAGTAGAGCAGGGGCTGCAGGAGAGCAGCTGTTGTGGCTGCCCAGGTCTGGTGGTTCTGAACTAAGGGCTGGGTAGGGTGTTCCCAGTCACAAAAGTGAGTCACTCCTCCTCCTTAGGACTGTCGGGTTGTGCTGGGGTGATGGCTGCTTGCACCACTGAAGAGAAAACGGCCACCACCTCGTTACTCTGATCTCTTGTATCTCCTTCTCTGCCCTCTTTTTCCCTGCTGTGGTCTCTGCTGTAGGAAAGGGCAGTGCCCAGCGCAGTTGGGCTTTACTCTCCCACCCTTTCACCTTCCCCTCTGCTAAAACATCAGCTGTTGAGTGCTGCTGACCCCGAAGAGCCAGTTCCTGTTGATAGTCAAATTGGATTAATAGCAGTCAGGACGGCTCAGTGCTCCCAGCGCTGGATTTGGGCTGTTTCTTGCCCTCAGGCCAACGCCAGTGCAGCAGCTGCACCCGGCACAAGTTCGCACTCGTGTGTGTTAGAAAACATGAAATTTCAGAAATTAAGGCAGAGTCCCTGAGGAAATCTGCTGGCGGTGGCAGCACAGTGTGAGAATGGGGCAGGAAAGGAGCTTCCTCAGAGCAGAGCCACAAGGTGGTGAAGGGAGGGGAGCATCTCCCTGCTGAGGACAGGCTGAGGGAGCTGGGGCTCCTGAGCTGGGAAAAAGGAGCCTGAGGGGTGACCCCATGGATGTTGATCAGTATGTGAAGGGTGGGTGTCAGGAGGATGGAGCCAGGCTCTGCTCAGGGGCACCCAGTGACAGGACAAGGGGGCAGGGGGTGTGAGCTGGAGCAGAGGAGGTTCCACATCGGTGTGAGAAGGGACCTTCTTGCCAGTGAGAGTGACAGAGCCCTGGCAGGGGCTGCCCAGGGGGGTTGTGGAGTCTCCTTCTCTGGAGACATTTCAAGCCCTCTTGGACATGTTCCTGTGCAACTGGATGTCGGGGATCCTGCTGAGCCAGGGGGATTGGACTGGATGATCTTTTGAGGTCCCTTCCAACCCCTGATGTTCTGTGATGTGATCTGATAAAGTTTTACCTGTTCTTTTATGTTGGTTACTCTGCTTGGATAGACTCTGCCTGACGTGTGGATGACAGGGAGGGGAAACAAATCCAATCTTGGAGACAGCAATGGAAACTATTCTGCCATAAACCTTCTACTTTTCTCGATGTCCTGAAGGAGAAGGTTGGCCAGGAGCTGGCTGTGGGTGCCTGTCCCCCTGCCTTTCCCTCCAGCTGGAAACTACATTGCCCTGATCCCAGTTTGTGTGAGGAAGGCTTTGCATGACTTTTGTTTTCATAACGTGAAGATCAAATAGTTCATCGCAGCAACAACGATGTTCTTCAGAAACTGACCTGCGGAGAAAAAATCTGTTCAAGTTGTTTCTGGAAAACTGCCCTTCAGAGCTCCTTCCCGGGTGAACTTGAGCTGACGTGTCGGAGGTGGTACATGGGGGCCACTGGCTGCGAGGAGGGCTGTTGCAGCTCATTTGGTGATAACAGAATCAGAACATTAGGGGATGGAAGGAATGGGCAGGGCTTGTGCCTGGGGGTGTTGGGTGGCAGCCTGCTGAACAGGAGCCAGCAGGGTGCCCAGGTGGCCAACGGCATCCTGGCCTGGATCAGGAACAGCGCAACCAGCAGGAGGAGGGAGGTGATGGTACCCCTGTGCTCTGCACTCGTGAGACCACACCTTGAGTACTGGTGACAGTTTTGGGTGCCGCAGGATCAGAAAGACATTGAGGGGCTGGAGCGGAGCCAGAGAAGGGCAGTGAGGCTGGGTAGAGGGCTGGATGACAGGCCCTGTAGAGAGCGGCTGAGGGAGGTGGGGTTATTGAGTCTAGAGAAGAGGAGGCTGAGAGGGACCTTCTTGCTCTCTACAGCTCCCTCAAAGAAAACCTCCCTTTCCTTTGCATCTGCTCAGTGTCATCTAAAGATAGGACAAGGGGCAGTGGGTATAAGCTGGAACAGAGGAGGTTCCCCATCAATGTGAGGAGGACCTTCTTCCCAGTGAGAGTGACAGAGCCCTGGCAGGGGCTGCCCAGGGGGGTTGTGGAGTCTCCGTCTCTGGAAACATTTCAAACCCTCCTGGCCATGTTCCTGTGTGACCAGATTTAGGGGATCCTGCTGTGGCAGGGGGATTGGACTGGATGATCTTTGGAGGTCCCTTCCAACCCCTAATATCCTGTGACTGTGTGACTTGGCTGACAACGGCTCATCAGCACTGATCTGGCCCCTGTACATTAGACAGAGGCTGGAGAAGCTCTGTAGGGTATCTGGCAGGTTAGTGTTTGCAGCAAAGGTATTTCCAGGTCACTTCCATCCCTGATGTTCTGTAATTCCATGAGATTCTGTGATTCAAGACAGTGGTGCAGTGGGTGGGTACAGGAGTCTGTTGGCCCTGCAGTGACATCCGTGAGGACAACTGCTGTGGCTGGTCAGCGGTTCGCTTTTCTCTTTGGGGAAGCCATCGTGCCACCAGCCTCCTGTTGGTTGTTATCTGCTTTCAGCGTTTCAGACTCAAGCCTGACTGAGTGTTCTTCCTTCTCCCTGCATTTGTAAAGCAAGAGAAGAGAGTATTTCTCAGGCCGAGCAGGTTCTGAGCTGATTTCTGGAGGAGATGCCGCGTATCGATCCCGAGCGCTGCGCTCTGCTGCGGCTGGCATTGTTTTATTGCCCGGCTTTAATGGTTTTATTGGTTAAGGCTTTTAGCGTCGAGTCAGAGCCGTGAGGAGGGAGCCTTGTGGACGTAAGCAGGGTATTAGCCTGTCTGGTTTAACTGCTGCCTCGTTCCTCCGGAGGCATCTCGGTTGTCAGACGGTTGTTCAGCGGTGCCTGGCTGTGATGTCTGTTCTCCCTGTAACGAGTTCCTTAATTAATTTATGGGTGAGGCGCTGAGGAGCCTGTTGCCTACTACTGTTATTGTTATTTGTGAAGTGAGTCCTAGACAGGCCTTTGCTTTGTCAGGGTTCCGTTGGGGTTTTGTTATGAAAGGGGGCGTTCTGCGCTGAGCAGCTGGGTTGTGGCCAGGCAGCGGCAGAGAGCTGGGTGGTTCTGCGCTGGCTGAGCTGTGAGCACAGCAGGACCAGATGGGTGGCAGCAGCCCGACGGATCTCTTTCGTTGCTGCTGAGTTTCAGCTGAAATCTCTGTAGACCTCTGGGTCCTCTCGGAGGCTTCTTGAGGGAGCTGGAATCCCAGGGTTATCACGTGGCTTGTGTGAGGCTGGACCATGAGAAGGGGCTGGAGCACCAGTGAAGGGACTGGGGGCGTTGAGCCAGGAGTAAAGGAGGCTAAGGGGAGACCTTCTCGCTCTTGACAGCTTCTTCAAAAGAGGTTGGAGTGGATGGGAATGGAAGTATTCTCTCAATTTCAGGCACTGGAGCTGGGGAGCAGTCTGGCAGAGAGGGACCTGGGGGTTCTGACTGACATGGGGCTGAATCTGAGCCAGCAGGGTGCCCGGGTGGCCAAGAAGACCAGTGGCATCCTGGCCTGGATCAGACACTGTGTGTCCAGCAGGAGTACGGAGGGGATTGTCCCCCTGTACTCAGCACTGGGGAGGCTGCACCTTGAGTACTGGGTCCAGTGTTGGGAACCTGAGTCCAAGGGAGGCATTGAGGGGCTGGAGCGAGGGTAGAGGAGAATCCATGTGATGAGGAGAGATGGAGAGAGTTGGGGCTCTTTAGTTTGAGGAAGAGGAGGCTGAGGGGAGACCTCATGGCTCTCTACAACCATCTGAAAGGACCCTGCAGAGATGCTGGTGCTGGACTCTTCTCACAGTTCATTAGCAACAGAAGCAGAGGGAAAGGCTTCAAGCTCCACCAGGGGAGGGTTAGACAGGCCATCATGAAGAAATCCTTCCTGGAGAGAGTGGTCAGGCCCTGGGATAGGCTGCCCAGGGTGGTGGTTGGTTCCCTATCCCTGGATGAGTTGAAAAGTTGCTGAGATGTGGTGTTGGGGGATCTGGTTTAGGGGTGACCTTGTAGAGTAGGGCTGATGGTTGGACTTGGTGATCCCAGGGGTCTTTTCCAAGCTGAATGATTCTGTGGTGTAGCAAGTGATAGGTCGAGAGGAAGCAGCGATGAATTGTGTTGGGGAGGTTTAAGTTGGGCATTAGGAGAAAGTTTTTCATTGAAAAGGCTGTCAAACATCGGAACAGGGAGTTGGTGGGTCACCAGCCCTGGATGTATTTAAAAGCCGCATAGATGCAGCCCTGAGGGACGTGGTTTAGGGGTGACCTGGCAGTTCTTGGCCCAAGGTTGGACTTAATGATCTTAAAGGCCTCTTCCAACCAAAACAATTCCTTGAGACTGCTGTTTGCCCCAAACCTTGTAGGTTTAGTTAATTTTACATCTTCTCCAGAGCCAAAGTTCTCCCCGCCTCGCTGGGTCCTTGGAGCTGTGTGCCCGTAGCACAGGGGCTGACAAATGAAGACACAGCTGGGTGCAAAGCTCTGCTGCAGCAGTGCTGGCAGAAGCAAAGGGCGGGTTTTGTGTCTGTCGTGCGTGTTCCTCAGGTGAAGACCAAGGAAGCCTCTCTTCATCTTGAGGTAGTTTGCTGCCTCCTTTGAGCTCCTGCCAGTCACCTTTATCTGTCTCACGTATTTCTAAGGCACCTATTACGTCAGGATCTAAGTGGCACAGACCTCTTATGGAGGGAAGTTTAGATAAAGCAGCTACACGGAATAACCAGGTGACAGAGTGCAGAGGCTCGTCAGATGCGAGCTCACTTGAGAGGATGAGTGCGTCCCCCAGCAGTTAGCGACTGATTTTTATACTCTGCAGTCCAACATGACTTGGGCGTATTGTCTATGTGCTGCTCTCTTGGTGTTTGGAGGCTGGGAGGGTTTAGTTGTCATATATTTCATGCCTCTCCTGTTTTAATCAGTTTTCCGCAGAGCCCCGCACCCAACAGCGGCAGCACTGAAGTAAATATTAATGGAAACACATCTGCCATAAGCTTTTAGGAATGAAGATGCGCTGGGTAATAGCAGAGTGTTGTATGAACACTAAATATACTTGGGAAACTGCTGCCAGAGGAGCTTCCAGTGCCTCAGGTGGAGGGATGAGAGATGTGGGGAGGGGTAGATCATAGAATCATTAGGGATTGGAAGGGACCTTGAAAGATCTTCCTATAGGTATGAAGGATGATGAGTAGAAGCACCATGCAGAATGCTGCCTGGGTATCACAGGATCATGGAACACCAGGGGTTGGAAGGGACCTCCAAAGATCATCCAGTCCAGTCCCACTGACACAGCAGGATCCCCTAGATCAAGTCGCACAGGAACATGGCCAGGTGGGTTTGAAATGTCTCCAGAGAAGGAGACTCCACAACCCCCCTGGGCAGCC
>JAOXOE010029715.1:0-14061 GCA_028565055.1 Phoeniculus purpureus
AGGACCACCTAGACCAAGTCACACAGGAACACATCCAGGTGGGTTTTAAACATCTCCAGAGAAGGAGACTCCACAACTCTCCTGGGCAGCCCCTTCCAGTGCTCTGTCACCCTCATGGTGAAGAAGTTCCATCTCACATATATATGGAACCTCCTATGTTCCAGCTCACACCCACTGTCCCTTGTTCTATCACTAGATGACACTGAGCAGAGCCTGGCTCCATCCTCCCAACACCCACCCTTCACATACTTATAGACATTAATGAGGTCACCCCTCAGTCTCCTCCAAGCTCAAGAGACCCCGCTCCCCCAGCCTCTCCTCGTAAGGGAGGTGCTCCCCGTCCATGCATCACGAGTTAACACATGTGTGGAGAGCAGCAGCACTGAGCTAAACAAGTGAGTAACGCTGCACACCAACCAGGATCATGAAAGCCAACCTTCTAGCTGGGACAGCAAGGACTCATGTGGGACAGTATGTTTTGCCCTTTTACCTTGCCACTGCACTCCTTGATTTCTTTTTCCGGATCATTTTTGCTGAGGTCTTTCAACCCGTACTTGCCTGAATGAAAAGTTGGTGATAAAAATCACCGATGTAGAAAACAGTATTGGCTTTAGTCTTACCAGTGTCACAAGATCCAGGATATCAGAGAATCAAGCTTTTCAGTCCTGCTTTCTAGATAACAGCAGCTTATTCTCCATAGGAAAACCAGTTCTACCAGTTCCACTCCCTCCCTTCTGTCTTCAGCAAAATTGGCTGCTGATGAAAACGTGACTGAATAAAATCATTAAAAAAACCAACCAACAAGCAGAACAGAAACTGGTCAGCAGAGAGCTGGGTTATTGCTTGCATCTCACGTGAGTTTGCCTGGGCAAGTTGAGCCTGCAAATGCAGTTAGGGAGCAGAAAGAAAGAGACAGAGAGAGAGAAAGAGGGAGAAAGAGAGACAGAGAGAGAGAAGAAAAAGAGAGAGAAAGAGAGAGAGAAGACAGAGAAAGAGGAGAAAGAGAGAAAAGACAGAGAAAGAGAAGAAAGAAAGAGAGAGAGAGGGAAGAGAGAAAGAGACAGAGAAGGAGACAGAGAAAGAGAGAGAGAAAGAGAGGGATAAAGAGAGAGAGAGAAAGAAAAGAAAGAAAAAGAAAAAGAAGAGGAAATTTTCATGCCTTGTACCAGTTATTACATTTTTCTCACTTTCTTTCTCTGTGGTTATTTTTACCACTCAGAGATGGGGGGGTTTTTTTCCCTTCATTTCACAATTACTACAAGTATTTCTCCTCTGCTTGTCCTCCAGGCAGCCTTTAAAAGTATAATTGGAGCAGAGCTGCTGAATAGTCACAGCACTGTAAAGGAGCCTGGTGTGTCCCGACTGGGAAGGTGTTTGTTCTCAGCACAAAAAATCTGCATAACAAGGAACGAAAGGACACAAAATGTGTGTGCAGCTCCTGCAAGACACCTAATTACCTCCAGCCATTGCTCTGGGCCACACTAGCTCAAGCAAGATAATTCAGCTGCTTTGAAGGACAGATCTTCTCATACCAGCCCTTAAAAGGGAGTCTTCAGTCCCTTACTGCTGCACAAAAGATGAAGGAAGTTCAATCCCTATACGACACAGCGTGAAAGGGCAGCTGGGGTGCTGAGCTGGCCAGAACAGGCTGATCTTGTCCACAGAGACCTCACTCTGGGATGAGAGGGTGCCAGGATGGTCTCTGCCTTATAGTCCCAGTGCTCAGCTTTCAGGTAAGATGTGGTGTTTAGAGATCTGGTCTAGCGGTGACCTTGGGAGCACAGGGTTATTGGTCGGGCTTGACCATCTCAGGGGTCTTTTCCAGCCTGCACGAGTCTATGACTCTGTGGCCAGTAAATGTGGCCACAAGAGTATGACGTGGACAATACTTCTCACACTTGCAGGAACATGAAGTGCGTTGCCATCATTGATGTAGGAGCTCCACAAGCTCTGGAGCACAAGCATTGCCCATAGATCTGTCCCAGCTGCTGCCTGGGAGCAAAGGCTGCTGAGGGAGGTTGTCCTCAGAGATGCTCTGGCTAATTATAAAGTCCATGAGGGAATGCAGAAGGCCAAGCTAACCCTGAAGCTGTGGTGTAGGGCTGCCAGTGTGGCTGCAGGTTCGTGCTGGGTGAGCAGAGGGCTGGGGAACAAGATGAAGAGATTGCATCTGCAGAATTGTTTATTATACTCTGGAGTTATAAACAAACATGTGAGAGCAAGCACATTCCAAAGCAAAGTGCACTCTTCATCACTGTGAGCCATAAGGATTGAAATAACTCTTTGGGTTTCCACTAGGAGTGGGAATCTTGGAATAAAAATAAACCCTGAAAACATGAGAATATTATAACGCATTCAGCTTCACGCAAACCTTGCGAAGGAGGCGCCCTTATCTGCGCCTTACAGAGGAGGAAGCTGGCATGGGGAGACGGTGATTTGCCCAGGGCCAGGCAGGAAGCCCAGGGAACAGCTGAATAGAGCCCAAAGCTCTATGCCAGCCCCCTGCATCAGTCATGGGGCCATTTTTCCTTTCCTTCATTTGATCATTTTCAAAATCGTTTAGTTAGGCATAATATTTTATATGTGTGATGATAGGTAGATGATAGGTAGGTAGGTAGAAAGATAGATAGGTAGGTAGATAGATAGAGAGCTAGAGAGCTAGAGAGAGAGAGAGAGAGAGAGAGAGAGAGAGAGAGATAGATAGACGGGTAGAAAGATAGGTAGAAAGGTAGGTAGGTAGGTAGGTAGATGGATGGATAGGTAGGTAGATACATAGACAGACAGACAAATGAGCAATAGATAGATCAACATAGTATATATATATTTGATATAGAGATAGGTGGTGTAAGTACTATACAGCATATACTTGTAAAATCCATAGCTATGGCTTCAAAGGTAAACTTCATGTCATCCCCATAACTACGTGGGGTGAGAAGTCTGCTGAATGTGCCAGGAGTGCAGATGAATTAGGAACGTTAAGCATCAGGCTTTACAGACACGTCCAGTCTCAAGTCTTAGAAAGGATTCCTGAAACAGACCCAAAACTTTTCCAGCTGCATTTTAAGCCCCAAGCATGAGTATTTTTAGTTCTGTCTCTGGACTGGTGTATGTTTAATTACACCAGGGAGGCTGTGCTGGTTTGCATAGGGCTGCCAGTAATCCCCACCACAGAACACATGGTCATTCCATGTGCGGAGCAGTTGTCTGGAGACTGGATAAGGTCCAGGAGCCTTTGTACCAAGGCAGGACTCAAGCGTTGCTCATCCTAACGAGTGAGTGTTTTCAACATTAAGCAGTTTCTCAACAGGTGGAAACAGTCATTATCTTCCCTTCTTTGCCTGCAGCCTAGGCTGACAGTGCTTTCAGATAGTTCTTATCAGCTCAGGTCTCATGGGCAAGACGGGGCAGGAGAGACTCATTTTACCTGTGAAAGCCCTTCAGCATGAGCTAGGGGTAGGCACCCATCTGCTCAGCTCTGCAAAGACCATTGTCAGCTCCTAGAGGTCTTTTCCAACCTAGATGACTCTATAATGGTGCTAATAACTGGGCAGAATAATCTCAGCCATGGCAGTGTATGTTAATCTCAGGGAAACAGCGCCTGGGGCAGTCTTATTCTGATAAAACTCCACTGCTGACTGTTTGAGGTATCTGTCCAGTCAGCCAGTTCATCATCCAACTCTTGCATGCTCTCGACAAACAGTGCTCCTGCAGCACCTCTCTAAGCTATTGGTAGGACACTGGGTCTCATAAACTGTGTATCGTTGCATTTCCCACCCCACATCACAGAATGCTGGAGGTTGGAAGGGACCTCAAAAGATCATCTAAGTCCAACCTCCCCTGCTGGAGCAGGGTAAGCCTACAGCACCTGATGTACTCAGGCTGTCCTGCGTGGAGCTCAAACCCACACCCCTGCGATTCAGAGTCCTGTGCTCTACCAACTGAGCTTGAAGGGCTCCTCCTGAGCTTGAAGGGCATCTCTCACTGAACAAGATTTGACAGTCTTGTCTGGCAGACTCCAGTCTAGGACCTAGATCCACTCATTTCTAAGGTCCGAGGGCCACATTTGCCCTGTATGAAGTATCACTGAGTCTGGTGACATCCCTCAGAGGAGGAGCTAGGCGCTAGGATTTTACACTGCACACCTGGAATGACCATTTGGTTTGGCACAACTGAACAGGTTGTCTTCACGTCCCACCTGCACAGAGTGCTAAGAGGCAAAATGAAGAGTTTTCTGTGGAGAGTCACTGCCACACCAGGGATGTCTCCCCACCAACCACAGAATGGTCCCCACGTCACACCAGCCCTAGGAAGGAGATAGCCACACTTGCATAGTGACAAGTGACATGGTGACGTGCCCCAGGGGCAACACAAAGCCCTCCTAGCTGGTGTGCTGACATGCCCCAAGGGCAGCAGAAAGCAGTCCTATCCAGGTGTACGAGCATCACCACAGGGCATCACTACTGCCTCACATGACCTACCCTAACCTCCGATCAGCTGATGGCATCTCTGGCCAACACAGAGGCTATCTTCCATCTTCCCTGCTTTGAGATCATGCACGAACCACATGAGCCCGACCCTCAGCCCCAGGCAGGAAAACACATCTGCAGTTGTCACTTCCTTAACTACTGCAGCAGTTTCATGGTGATTCCTCATCAGGAAAATTGGTTCCTCTCGCCTGTGGCCGTTGATGCCATCTTCAGCAGACACATTCTTCATTCCTGAGCTCACAGGATCTACCTTCAGCTCTCCTCAATCTAATGTTAGTCTCTGATCTGGTCACTACCTCTAGATATTTTACAGACAGCAGAAAAGTACCAAAGCCATGAAGAATATTAAGACAGAAGATTTTAACCAGAGGGAAAAGGACCTACCAGGAACAGTCAGGAAAAGCCAAAGCCTGAAGCTCGTATGAGGAGTAGCCCTTTACTCTTTAGGATGCTCGTCGTAGCTATAGGGGCTACACCTTGAATTTAATACCAGGTATTTTAAACATGTTTATCTGGGTCCTAGGGGAACAACCCCTGGATCATTTGATCTGCTTCACAAGAGGGCTGTGCGGGCTACCTTTAACAGTGGAGGTAATGGTGATGGATGTGAGTGCCATCTTTCATCCTCTCCATGGCCCAGCCCCAGGGCTACATGGGGAAACGGAGCAGAAGTTGTCTCCCACTAGCTGTGATGGATGTGGGGGCTGTGGCTCATGAGGAAACTCAGCAGAAGCTGTCTCCCACTAGCTGTGATGGATGTGGGGGCTGTGGCACTGTCTGTTGTGGCAAATGAAGCAGAGGAAGAAAAATTATCCCAAGGATAAAGGCAGTCAGCCTGCAGAAGTACTGGCTCTGCTGAGCTGAAGCAAGACCAGGAAAGGCATCTTGTGTGGTCAGCTCTGCCAGGATTCCTTGCCACACTCTGTGCCCTCTTTGCTTTACCAGGTCTGTGACGCCAAAGTGCCCCACTGAAGCACTCAGGCATAGGCTGACTTGCTGCTGTTCCCACTGCCTGAGCTGCAGAGAGGACTGAGGTCAGTGCTTGGCTGCCACCACATTCTCCTGCACCAGTGAGTCACACCTGAGTCACTTGTCCCCATGCCAGGAACAGCCAGTCTTCCTTCAGGGAATACAGCAAACCTTCCTGGCTCACACTGAGATTAACCGAGGAGGACAGGTGAGACATCACTGTGTGCTTGTTCCCAGCAAGGTTTCCCAGGTAAACCACTGGCACCTAGCAACAGCCTGGAGAGGGGTTTAAATTAGCTGCTCCTCCCTCCAAGCCTGGTTTTATTTTCCTTCTCAGTCTGAGAAGAGAGGTTCGCTAATGTTCTGTGTGTGTGTGTGATTCTGTGTGCTTCAGCAACAGACAGGAACCACTAGCACGACACAGATCAGAATGGGCCAAGATACCCTTTAACCCTCATCCATGCAAAGGGCAACGTCATCAGTTCCTGTGTGCTGCACATAGAATCATTAGGGATTGGAAGGGACCTCAGAAGATCATCTAGTCCAATCCCCCTGCCAGAGCAGGATCACCTAGACCAAGTCTCACAGAATCATATCCAAGTGGGTTTTAAACGTCTCCATGGATGGAGACTCCACATCAGCCTGTTCCGGTGCTCTGAGAGACTGAGCAGCATCGTGTTTCCCTTCAGAGGCTGTTGCCTCACTTTCAGCTATCCAGATACATTGCAATATCAATTATTAGGAAGCAGGAAAGGTTCTGATCTTGGTATTGAAGGTGCAGGAGCTCGTTCATATGGCGATGTAGCACAGGATAGAGCGTCACTCCAGAGCTGTGATTCTGGTTATCTGCTTCAGTTAACAGGGAACAGTTAAATTCCTAATATGCTCCTCTCCGTGCCCTTACAACGACTCTGGAAATCAACCCATTTTAACACCTAGACTGCAAGAATTACGGAATCATTCAGGTTGGAAAAGACCCTTGAGATCATCAAGTCCAACCAATAACCCTGCTCTATCAAGGTCACCACTAGCTCAGATCTCTAAGCACCACATCTAAACGCTCTTGAAACACATCCAGGGGTGGTGACTCAACCCTCAATCTGGACAGTCTGTTCCAAGGTCTGACCACTCTTCTAATGAAAAATTTTTTCCTAATGCTCAACCTAACCCTCCCCTGGTGCAGCCTGAATCATCTCACTGTAAAGCAATCTCATCCTCAAGAGCAACACGTCCAGTACAAGATGTGCAGCAAAGGAACAAATTCACCTTGTCACCTTTCGCTTATAACTTTGGTGATTTTCACAATACAGACTCACAGAACCATTGGGTTGGAAGGAACTTTAAAGGACACCTAGTCCAACCCCCCTGCAACAAGCAGAGACATCACTCACCCGACCAGATTGCCCACAGCCCCATCAAGCCTGACCTTGAGTGTCTCCATGAATGGGGCCTCAACTATAGAATCATAGAATCATTAGGGATTGGGAGGGACCTCGGAAGATCATCTAGTCCAATCCCCCTGTTACAGCAGCATCACCTAGACCAAGTCGACTAAGTCACACAGGAACACATCCAGGCAGGTCTCCATACAACTTGTTCCAGGGACCCACTACACTCAGATTAAAGAACTTTTTCCTGATATCAAACCTAAATCTACCCTTTTCCAGCTTCAAACCATGACCCCTCATCCTATCATTCCCTGCCCTATTGAACAGCTCTTCCCCAGCCTTCTGATAGGCTCCTTTCAGAGATTCAGAGGTCACTATCAGGTCCCTGTAGCGACTTTTCCTCTTCAGGCTGAACAACCTGAAGTTGGTTCTGTGTGTGACTTGGTGATTAAGTACCTATAAATAACTCAAAGTGATGAGATGCAAAGTAGCCATGACCTCTTCTCAGGAACTGGTGTCCCACTAACTTGATTCTCATCTGCTGTCTGTCAGGGTTGGTAAGGTTGGGCTTGTAGTCACCTTCCATTTGTTATATGGTGTAGTCCACCTTTTTGGGGGACCTCTGCACATATCGAGAAGATAAAACCATCCCATTGGATTTCCATGTGCGTAGGGTGGTCTCTCTCGGCCCCACCAGTAGCAGTGAAGCAAATCGCTAATCAGATCATGTTGAAAAACAAACTCAAATGAAGCCATCACCCATGAGATGTCCTATGAAGTGTGGGACTCCAGGATCTTGGCCAATAGCTCCTTCCCGGCTGGAACGCTTTGTGTACGACTGCAGGAGCGTGCTCCATTCCCAGGGGACCTGCTCATTACTGAAGAGTAAACTTTCCCCCTTCAGCATGGGAAAACAGGCTGACAGTGATGGAAGGCTGGGACATCTGCGTGTTTAAAATCAGGAGACTTTATAAATTACTTTTTTATCTTTTTATTTATTATTTCAGTCAAATGCCAGAGGAGTGAATCACGTTAACCCATGATTACAAAGCACGCCTTTGTTGGCTGGGGTGTTTGCCTTGTCGTCCCTCCAAGTCAAATATTGTTTAAATCTCCATCAGCTCACCAAGAATTATGGAAGAGACAGAGTTCAGGAGGCTGGCAGCGAGATAACTGTGTTAGCTGCAAAATAAACAGCTACCACTGTTGCACACAGAATCATGGAATCATCAAGGTTGGAGAAGACCTTCAAGATCATCAAGTCCAACCATCTGCCCTACAACCCCGAACCACTGAGCCATCTCCTGAAACACCATGCCTAGCCATTCTTTGAACCGCTCAAGGGACGATGCCTCCACAACCTCCCTGGGCAGCCTGTTCCAAGGCCTCCCCACTCCTTCTGAGAAGAAGTTTTTCCTAAGATCCAGCCCAAACCTCCGCCGGCACAACTTGACCTCATTTCCTTTTGTCCTATTACTAGTCACTACGGAGAAGAGACAAACACCCCCCCCCACTACAAACTCCCTACAGGTGGTTGTACAGAGCAAGGAGGTCTTCTCTCAGCCTCCTCTTCTCCAGGCTGAACAGCCCCAGCTCTCTCAGCCTTGCCTCATCAGACCTGTTCTCCAGACCTCTACTCATCCCAGCTGTCCTCCAGCACCTTGATCTCCTTCCTGTACTGTAGTGCCACAAACTGCAAACAAATGGATAAAGGCTGCTGTCAGGAGATGCAATTCCTACATCCCACAGATCTATTTGAGGTCAGCAGCCCTGCCTAACCTTTGGACTCCAACTGTGGAGCCACCTGCAGCCACCTGCCCGGTGCCCAGCTCCAGTGGAGCTCATGCTGCTATGCAGCAGGAGGGAAGCAGGGATGGACCCCCAGGCCTTCCAGAAAGGTTCCACGAGAGAGTTACAAGAAAGGTCACAGCAGAAGAGTTTAGCTGGTGGTGGATGAGCTTGAAGGCAGCAGCAGCAGCAGCAGCGTCGTATTTACGACTCAAGAGGGCAAACTGATCTGACCTTTGCGGCGACTCACGCAGCGCTCTCTTCTGCGGGCGTTTGCTGTGCTGCATTTCAAAACCAGCTCGCCCTGGAATTTCTTCCTTACCTCCTCCAGAACAGGCAGGTGGCCCAGGAGAGGTGGCAGCTCATTTTTCTCCTGGCTCCTGCACTCTTTTCTTCTGTAAAAGCGGCGGCTACTCGCATCCCAGTTAAATGCCTCTGGCACTGCACCAGAGCGGTGCCACAGCGGATCAGGCTGCTCCAAACCTCTTGAATTCTGAGGGGACAGAAGGAGTGGATTTAACTAGACACGGAAATTGGATAATAAATGAAAAGTGAAAACAGAAGCATCTGACATGGAAAGAAGGAGGTATGTTTATGCCCACTTCAGAGCACAGCTCTGGCCTGTGGCACGGCTGCCCTGATGCCTGCAGACGGCAATAAAAGCCGAAAGTTACAATGAGTGGGATGTAAAACCAGACGTCATTGAAAGTTTTCTAACTGTGGCCAGCGAGGGATGGAATTCTGCCCCCGTGCTGGGCACTGGTGAAGCCTCCCCTCACGTACTGGGGGCAGTTCTGGACTTCTCTTCAACAAAGAGATGAAGGGGCTGGAGCGGGTCCAGAGGAGCAATGATCCTGGGGAAGGGGCTAGAGGGAAAGTCTTCTGAGAAGAGGCTGAGGGAGCTGGGGGTGTTTAGCCTGGCGGAGAGGAGACTCAGGGAGACCTTCTCTCTCTGTCTACAACTACCTGAAGGGAAGCTGCAGTAGGGTGGGGGTCAGGCTCTTCTCCCAGGAGAATATTGACAGGAGGGCAGAGTCTGAAGCTGCACCAGGGGAGGGTTAGGCTGGATATTAGGAAGCCCTTCCTCACAAAATTGATCAGACCCTGGACTGGACTGCTCAGGGCACCCTGGAGGTGTTTAAGGCCAGACTGGCTGTGGCTCTTAGTGATGTGGTGACATTAGGTCATGGGCTGGGCTGGATGAGCTCCGAGGGCTTTTCCAGCCTCAATAATAACATAATCATAATAAGACAGATGTACCTATGGCAAATGACCGGAATAGATGAAGGGTGCTGCACAGCAAATCTCAGTCACAGAACCATAGAATCATTAAGGATGGAAGATGCCTCCAGGATAATCAAATCCAACCATCAGCCCAGTGCCACCACCCCACTGTACAACGTTTCCCAGTATCAACATTTTCTGAATATCTCTCCTGCCCCTCGGGAAGAACTGGTGCCAAGCTAGAGAGAAAGGTGGATTCTGTTTAGAAAGACCACACCATAACTTTGTTTAGTTTTGTCATCCTCCTCTGCCCTTTTGTCAACACCAGAACCTAAAATGTTTTCCAACTCTGAGAAATTATAGGCTACCTCGCTCCCGTTGAGTTGCCCACTCACTGGCAATCAAATTTTAGAGGCATCCTCTGCCATGTACCACAAACTGCAGAATCCTTCTACCCTGCTATCAGAAACGTCAAACCTACAATTAGAAAAACAAGAGCCACATCTCTCTGGTGCATTGGAAGAGAACAGCAGGGCCTTGAGGTTTTCACCTCACATGCTAGAGCCACGCAACCACATGGAACTTAGGAAGGAATTCGCTGATCTTTTCATAGAATCACTGAATCATTGGAAGGGACCTCAAAAGATCATCTAGTCCAATCGCCCTGCCACAGCAAGATCACCTAGACCAAGTTGATGTGGAACCTCCTATGATCCAACGTACACCTGTTGCCCCTTGTCCTATTATTGGATGCCACCAAGAAGAATCTGCCTCCATCCTCCTGACACCCACCCCTTCCATATTGATAAACATTAATTGGTTCACCCCTCAGCCTCCTCCAAGCTAAAGAGACCCAGCTCCCTCAGCCTTTCCTCCTCAGGGAGATGCTCCACTCCCTTCATCATCTTTTGGGCTCTTCTCTCCAGTAGCTCTGTGTCCTTCTGGAACAATATTCCAGATGTGGTCTGACCAGGGTAGAGTAGAGGGGGAGGAGAACCTGTCTTGATCTGCTAACCACCCCCCTTCTGATCCACCCCAGGATGCCATTGGCCTTCTTGGTGACAAGGGCACATTGCTGGCTCATGAGTAGAACTCAAGTGGATTCATTAAGTGAGCGAAAGCAATAATGTAGAGTAGGACTTCTCTAGGTATCACTCCTCCAGGTGGTGTGAGACTATTCACAGTCCTAGCTGTTTAGTTTGAAAGGAACCACGGCAGAACACAAAGCAGTACCTCAGCAGGGCGTAAGCGTTAGTGACAATCGCCCTACAAAGTGGTGCATGCGCCTGCGTGTAACCACAGACCCATAGAACTTACTGGGTTGGAAGGGACCTCCAGAGGTCATCTAGTCCGACTCCCCAAAAAGAAGCCGGAGACGTCTCTAACTAGAACAGATGGCTCAGAGCCCCAGCCACACGCGTGCACTTTGTCATCAGGTGTTCAGGACATCACGTACTGCTCTGGAATCAGAAAGGTACAGGACATCCAGAGAAGCTACAATAAGAAAGTCACACACCGTAAATAAATAGTGAATTTTTTATGAGCGAACTGCCGTGAACCAGTCCAACAACTCGTAAAAGGAGGGCAAAAGCCAAAGAACAGATGAGGACGAGAAAATCATACCAGGCATGCAGCAGAGAAAGAAATGCTAAAGCAAGCGTGCCTTGCCTTCTCTTTGACTTCTCTTCTGAGGAGCATCCATTAAAGCCACGAATCTATTTTAGGATCCAGGAGACAAAAGCTTTGCTCTTGCGTTGCGGTTATTCTCAGTATCTACCACTTGAGTTACAGCTTCATTACCTTAAGTTGAAAATACATTATTCTCCTGTTCCAGGTACGCTCCTGAACTTCTTTTCTACGGTGCAGTAGAGCTGAAACTGCTGTATTTATACAGAACAGTGCAGCGGCATTACGGCCAGTGTCCTGTGCTCTGCATGCGGTGGTTCTACAACAGAGAGAAAGGGTGACTGGAGAAATCAGTGTCTGCAGGAAGGGCTTTGGGACACAGCTGCAGGTGAGCAAAAAAACCAGGAGTTAATAGAATAAATAGAATAAACATGAATTACTAGATTATGAATTATTAATTAATAGAATATGAATTAAGAATGCATAATCAATATGAATTAATAGAATATGACAGTTTTTAATTAAATGGGGCTTATACTTAAGACTGTTAAGTCAGATTCCTCAGTAAAAATCCTGACAGGTGTCATCTAATGGTCAAGCTGCTGTTCAAATACAATGAAAACAATTCTAATATCCCAGAATATAAATAGGAGCAGGATTCCTGGAAGATACTTTTACCCAAAGACTCTTTCAAGGTCCCTTCCAATCCCTAAAGATTCTGTGATTCTGAGATGGAACCAGGATCTTCTCAATGTCATCTAGTGATAGGATGAGGGGCGAGGGGTGTGGTATGAGCTGGAACATAGGAGGTTCCATATAAATATCAGAAGGAGCTTCTTCCCAGTGAGGGTGACAGAGCACTGGAACAGGCTGCCCAGGGTGGGTTGTGGAGTCTCCTTCTCTGGAGATGTTTAAAACCTGCCTGAACATGTTCTTATATGACTTGGTCTTGGTGATGCTGCTGTGTTGGGGAGATTGGACTAGCTGATCTTTTCAAGTCCCTTCCAATCCCTAATGCTCTGTGATTCTGTGATGTGGAAACGAAGTCGCTGGCAATTAGTGGGGCACGGATGCTAATGAAAGCAGATTTTGCAAAGAGGGGATGAAAAAGAAGTCCAGATTACCTGAGAATGAGATTTTACTGGAAGGACAAACGTGTTTCAGTAACCCCGTAATAATCTGCTCTAATGAATACTAAACACACTGCAAATACCAAAACAGGGGTGTCTACGGCCAGTGAGTAATTAGTGCTCTGAGATGATCTAGGCTTTGGTGAGCGCGTAGATTACATTTGATGTCGGACATAATGTTTTACATTTTCCAGTTGGTTTTGGGGCTCTGGCACTATCTTTACGAGCTCAGTCTTCTGCGGAACAATAATGCACTTCTTCGTGTTTCATACGGCGGTATCAATTTTTCTATTAAAAATAGATTACATTCTAAGTTGCTAGTGATAATGTCTTCAATAAGAGCGAGCTGGATGAAAAATTAATGTCTGCAGTCGTCCTGTTTTGCAGGGATTAACTGAGCCAGCCAGAATAAAATGTAAATGTGCCTGCTTTTCTCAGTTTCAGCTTACTCCAGGTAAAACTCGTACATTGTACATGCTTCAAGGTATCTAAAATAAGATGGTGTCTCACTTTGGCCTAAGGAATAGTCACTTCCCAGCTGCTGCACAGGAAGTGCGTGTAGGAGATGTGTCCAAATCACTCTGTGTCCTCCTGAGTGCCTGCATTTGGAGCAGGTGACTGTCTCTATTGCCACTATGCTGGCATCTGGAACAGGCTGCCCAGGGGGTTGTGGAGTCTCCTTCTGGGGAGATGCTTAAAACCCACCTGGACATGTTCCTGTGAAACTTGATCTAGGTGATCCTGCTGTGGCCAGGGGGATTGGACTAGGTGATTTTTCGAAGTCCCTTCCAATCCCTAGTGATTCTATGACTTGGTCTAGGTGATCCTGCTGTGGCCAGGAGGATTGGACTAGATGATCTTTTCGAGGTCCCTTCCAATCCCTAGTGTTCTGTGATTCTGTGATTGTGTTCCTTCTTTGCAGGGGTTGTGTGAAGCCTGCAGAGCAGCATCCCAGCTGGTGGTAGAGGGGGTATGTATATTTAACCTGTTTCGCATATGGACAGCCATTCTAGGACAGAGGTAAGCATCACACAGGCAGCTCTGTCTTTCAGAATTCACCACACAGTGCTAAAGCCGTGTTCCTCAAGTGCAGCCTTGTCTCAGGATTGGCTGAGTCAGAATTAGGTAACCAACTTCTATTTTCCCAGCTCACTTCCTAGGATGAGTGCCCATAAAGGGCTCCTTTCGATCCAGAGCCAACAGAGAATGACATAAGTTTGCTGCCAGTGAATATTTGCTAGATAAGAAGAGGAAGATTGGACCAGATGATCTTTTGAGTTCTATTCCAATCCCTAATGATGCTGCTGCTGCCTCTCTGGGCAGCCTGTTCCAATGCTCTGTCACCATCACCAGCAAAAAGCTCCTTCTCATTCTGATGTGGAACCTCCTCTGTTCCAGCTCACACCCATTGTCCCTTGTCCTATCACTAGATGCCACTGAGCAGAGCCT
>JAOXOE010029716.1:0-14061 GCA_028565055.1 Phoeniculus purpureus
TCCGAAAGAAAATCACTGATGGTCGGAGGGAAAGGAGGAGTGTCTGTATACATGAATGTCACATGACCTGTGTCAAATGAATATATGTACACTTACTTTCCTCCCACATCAGTGACAGTTCTTCTGAGAATCCAGTGACACCTGTTAATTTCAGAAGGTTTTCATTCTTCTGGATATGTTGTCTTGTGTGGCAAGAAAATAGTCACCTGCATGCTAGCATATTGACCTTGCATTTTATAGTATTTACTGGTATTTCAAGACTTTTTATGTTGTTAAGTAGTTATAGGTATTCAGATCATGACAAACAGCAGTATGTGTAGTATAATTCATCTTTTCCTGGAGGAATACAGGGACGCTGGGTTTGGCACACATACCCTCTTTCATGTGGCCAGTGTCTTTACATGCTATTGATGTGATGAAAGAATGGGAATCTAGTGATATTGTAGAAGCACACATACTCCATTTTAAACAAATTCCCCCTTTTAATCTGGCTTCCTTTACTCCCCTGTATTCCATAAATGGACGTGTTTGTTTGCAAAACACCTTTGTGCAAAAAAAAAAAAAAAGATTTATATGTTTGTTTAAACAATATATCTAAACCAACAAATCTTCCTATTCTGCTGTCTATTCCACTTTTATCTGTTAGGAAGTTTCCTATTAAAACAGAGGAACAGAAACATTGTTTGCTTAATCATCTTAAAAAACAGAAGTATAGGTTAGAAATTCCAGTTCTAGGGAGTACTTTGCACACAAGTTATGGATACATCTATATCTTTATTTAATATGTTGACATCCTGCTTGGGTGGGTGTGGTGAACAGTGAAATACAAATGTCGTTTTTTGCATCTAAGTTGACAAGTAGGCTTTCATATCAACAGGTTACACTCAAATTACCTCACAAAAAACCCACATTAGGAATGCATTTTGCTTTCATAGAACAAGATGGTAAGTGTCAATAAGGAATTTATACATTGCCTCCTACAAATGTCATTTTTAGACTCACACGATGCGCAATGAAGAGTCCTACCACTGTTTCTCTGACTCAGCATGGGATAATTGAGAGAAAGTATTGCAAAGAGTAACACTGTTAGGAAGGCAGAGTGGTTTATAAGCTGATAAACTCAAGAAATATAAAAATAATGTGAAAAGAGACACTGACAATTTTTTGCTGATCTTCAGTGCACCTTCCTAACTTAAGACCACCACCTTCAGGTTTGAGTTTAAGATAGTTTTTTTGCAGAGAAGTAGTGCATTGACATAAACTGTTTTGCACTTCTGCATATAGCAGCCTGTTCTTAATAAGCCATGTGACTGGGAACACTGCTGCTCTAAAGCTGTGTTTGATACTGGTGGTAACTTCTGTAGGTAACAGTTCAGTAATTGGTTTTAAAAGGCTTTCTTTTTCAAGAGGATGCTAAGTCTTCTTAATATCAAATACGTGGATATTGCCTCATGTCTCCCCACTAATCACTGAAATATTTTAGCTATTGTGTTCTTTCTTTGAATTGTGCAAGAATATGAACGTATACTCCTTTATCTCTTCCTTTAGCATCAGGTTTTTTATTAAAATCAGCTAGCTTTTCTAGCTAGAAATAGTTATTTCTTTGTGCTCCTAATTTAACACCTTGATGCTTTATTAATTTTAATCTTTGTTGGTTGTAGAGCTTGATGTCTTTCAGCCACTGGAGGAGGGAAAAAACCCCACCTCTTTACCAAACTGGGACAGAATTGATACTGAGTGACTAAGCCAGTTAGGCAAATACTAAGAGGAATAATGCTTAAGAGCCCTGCCATTAAATAATTTAGATCATGTTCTTAATAGTAGAAAAATCTGAATCTTCTCTGTTACAGATGAAATCAAAGGTAACAAAACAACCACACTTGTCTTAGTTTTATATGAAGTAATAGTACTGAATTTTTGAGTAGGACTGAAATAATGTACTTCAAAGCTTTCCGTTATCATTAATTCATCCCTGCTGATTAAATCTAGAGCTTGTTACCAGACACTAATTAACAATGTCCAACTTTTGAATCCTCAACAATAAACCAAACGTGATATACATTGTGATAGTTTTGTACAATCTCTATGCAACTGATAGACAAAAACATGTTGATTTACAGCTGAATCAGATAGTCTCAGAGAAACAAGCCTTATAGAAAGGGACCATCCAGATCTGTTTTATTAATAAATGGAATGGTTTAATTATATGTAGAAATGACAGCAGACTGCTGAACAGTCATGTTTAATGTATTCATGTAGAATGTTAATTTTGTTTAGGGAAATTTGTCATATTAAGTCCTTTTAAGGATTCAAAAAAATAAATTGGCAGTCACAGATTGTGAGCGAGTGTACACACTGAATGCTTTCCACCTCCAGGAATGCTTGTAAGGTTAGGGAATGAAGTGAAGAAACTTGAACTGGAGTTGTTTGTTATAATTGTTTTTCAGATTGGCAAGGGATTTAAGTTCCTTCTTGTTAATCTACAACCATTATAATCACTTTAAAACTGTGTTCATTGAAAGTGGCATAATCATTTCAAGAGGTTAATACTAGAAATTAGTAAGAACTATCCAGTTAAGCATATCGGTCCCTATGAGAAAGACAAGTAAAATTCCTTGATGCTAATAATCATCCTCATAGTTGAAAATCTTATAAAGGCGAGGAATATCTGCAGCATACTTTTTATCCTGCTTGATCTAGATACATTGACTGATGTTTTTCAGCTTTTCAACAAGTTAGTCACTTCTGTATTTTGTTGCGAGTTGTAATTTTAATTATTTGCTGATAGACTGTAGTTGGAGAGTTTAATGCAAGATGTTTCAAGGATATTTTGATTGAGCTTGCTTTTTTTTCAATGCAACTCTTAATGAGGAGCACTTGAAATGGTTTATTCTGTGAGGTGTTGTTTTATTTGTCAGTAATTGCATGGATGCAAATCATGTGCATGAGAATTTGAAACTCACCTGAAGTTAAATATTAGGAAAAACATCTTTTGTGGTGTTACTTCATGAAGATTTAGTTGAGTTCTGTAGAGAGGACCAGGCTGAGGATGAGGAATTTCAGAGCAACTAGAGAAGTAATTTCAAAACGTTTTAGTCATAGAACATAGTTTTTACTTGTTACTTAATTTGTAGTCTTGGAAAATAATCAGATTAAATTGATATAATCAGAAAAGTGATTGAAACTTTGTTGCCTCTGGTCTTGCTTTTTTAGGAGAGCAGAGTCTAAGGTGGAAGTTTTTATACCAAGACATTGTGGGGAGTGCTGAGGATTTTACTGTAAACAGTAGCAAAACTGTTTTAATGTGTTTACTTTTCTTGAGTAAATATTTTAAAGTGTTCAAGAACTCAAGTTGCTGCTGATAAAAATGCACTGATGTTACAGATGGTAAACTGCATGAGGATTGTTCTTGTATTGTGTGAAAGGTTTCTTGATTATCATTCCTTATTGGAAACTCAGTGTTGTATTGTTCTAATTGTTACCTTTAACATCAGTTGAAAAGGTCTATTTCTGTGTAAGGGTGTCATGACATTGTTTAGAATAGCAAGTTGTGTTCATATGCTTGAACAGACTGTTCTTTAGCTTAAGCTGTGTTAAGCACAGATCCAAGCCACTTCACTGTTTCCTACTGATAATTACAGCACAATAGCCGATTTCTATCAGATTACTATTAGAAAGAAACAGGAGCAAGAAATGGCATCGTTTTCCAGTTTCATCGCTCTGATTGGTTTATTATTTGTGTATTACACTTCCATATAAAATTTGCCGAGAGGAGGTTAGAGAACGTGATTATTTCTCTCAAATAATTGTGTGAAGTAGAAAAATGTGCTAAATAAAACATACATACAGAAAGGGATCAGATGGAGACTAGTTGGCAGCCTTTGTCCTCTGCAATAACTTACCCTTCAGAAAGGTTTGGGAACAGTTGCATGGGAACTGGCAGAAATATCTTTTCATGTATGTAATTACTCTGTGCTTAGATTTGAGATGTGCAATACAACCCCTTCTTGTAGTTGGTTGTTTGGGTTTTTTTTTTTTTTAACTGGTGTCTTTGGGTCTTTTCCAGTAGGAAGGACCAGGTTAGTACTTTGCTCCCTGAAGAAAAGCTCCAAGTAGAGCTTGTTACTTTCTGATGGTACTTGCCTGCACTTCATTTTGATGCAAATTTTGTCATTTGTTGCCAGTGTTCTACTTTAAGAACATTAAGGTCTTTAGCATTGAAAAGATAGTTTATTCTATGTGACCATAGTCTTAATGTCTGAACTTTGTGAAAGTGCGCTTTCAAACTAAAGTTGTTGTTGAGCAAGTAGTTTATGTTGCTACTATCCAAAGTCTGTGAATCAGTGACTTGTGATAAATAGCAGATTTCCTTCAAGGAGCACTGCAAACTCTTCAAGGATTACTCTGTGAAATATTTACTTTATTTTCTGAAATAGTCATCATAAAGGGAAAATTGTTTTAAGAAGTGTCCAAAGACTTAATTTGCATCTGTAATTGGTAAATTTGTACCATCTGCTTGAAGGCTATGTCATTAGATAATGTTAGAAGTGCAAATAATGAATATGTATCAAACACTGATGATAAAATAATCCCATATCACACATTTGAATTTTCACCTGATATCACCTTTGCAGTTTGAATCCATTCAACATTAAAAGTTAAGCAAGTTACTGAGAAAAATGCTACCTTTAAAACATAGGGTCTTTTGATGTGGAATTCCTTTCTTTTTGGAACTTAATATATTGTGCTAACACAGTTTTGTCCCATTTATTTTTATTTTGTTTCAGGCAAAGATGAAAAAGCAGTTTTAGTGGTTTTTTGTTGTTCTCTGCATTTCTGTTAAATTGTTTCATTGGTTATTATTATGAAGTATCTAAAATGCATGAGCAAGTGTACTGAAACTATATTTGATGGTTTTTTCTCTCTGTCAAAATGCTTGCAGACGTGTAGTGATACAGTGATACTTTTATGCTTAGCTCTCTGAAGTTTCTGGATTGATCCTTGTGATACACCATTAGTGAAAAGACAGATGTTCAGAAAGTAAGAGCTTGCCATTTGTGTACAGCTTGCTGGCTTTTCTTCTCTTTCCAACTCTTCCAGAAGAGTGAGATGTCACTGATAGACTATGCTATTGAGGGCAGCACTAGCAAAACAAATGTGTGAATTCTTTGGAAGAGTGTTTCTGCACTTCCCAGTTGCTAATCTCTGTACAGATGCGTTTGCTGTGTCCGGAATAGCTACAGGTTTGCAGTTCTGTCTGCTTGCATCTCTGACAGTGCTGACCCAGTCCCAAGAACTATATTCAACACTTGTTTTTATTCTAGTAGGTATGTTCATGAAATGGTATTAACAAGGGCAAAAGAGAAGTAACTGAGATTACACATAACTTTTTTTCTTCCTTATGCTTTTCCTGGCAGAAACATCCATAAGTCTTATTTAGCTTAAGGGATCACTAAACTGTTGTGTGTTAAAAATACTCTTAAAAAGAAGAGACTAGTGAGATTTAATCCACATAAATTCTGTGATCCACATTACAGCATGATCCACAACATGCCAAACTGATAACACTGAAGGGCTCATGAGTTGTGGTGAAATGTTCTACCTTTGAAGAGCTGTTGATAGAGGAGGAGAAGCTGCATCCTTACACACGTATGCCTAGACCATGGTATATAACCATACAAATGTAAAGATGCTTTTGTCTCTGAGATGTAGATTATATTTTTTTAATAAAGACAAACTCCATTCCAGGCTGTCATTTGCATCTTATGAGTATTAAAAGTCATATATCCAAGGTTTCAGAATCTCATGTAGGAAATGCTGCGCACCATTATTTCGTTTTCATGTCTAGATGACAGTGTTTACTGACACTTAATTAGGAAGCTGGTTTATGAAACTGGGATGGGTTCTAGCTCAAAATTTAAAACAGTAAGTTTTAAAGATGTTTTAAAACGTCTCATGAACAGTTTTTGCAGATTGGTGATGACCTTTCAAAGGTGAATTTGGCATTGGGAAGCTTATTGGTTTTGGAGAAATACTGTACTTGCCTAGTAATTGCCTTAAGTTTAATTCCCTGGGTTTTTTTTACTTTGCGTCTGAGCTCATTGCTTGTTACTCCTTTGTGTTTTAGGAAAGAAGTATTGTGAAGGGAGGTGTTCTTTAACGAATGTGAAACAATTTCATTTTGACTATTGACAGTATTGCCTCAGGTTTTCTCATATTGTTGTCTGGGAATACACACAAAGATAAGATTCAAAGTTCTTAGATTTGCATTCTCTCTGAAACTCTTGTGCCTACAAGGATAAGACACCCTATAAAATAAATGATGTATCCACTGTAGCTTCTTTCATAAGTGAGGTCAATATTCACTTCTGAGGGAGGTTCCTGAATTGTTCTATGGAAGGTACATTACTGATGGATTATGTGTGGACTTGAAACAAAACCTCAGTCCTTAGTAATAGCCAGCAAACACAATCCTAAGCAGTATTCTGCTTATGTTGTTTTCAGCTTCATCCTGACTTGCCTAGTTCATGCCTGTATAGTGGTAAGGCATCATGCATAGGATTTTTGATTCCATGCCAGAAACCAAAGATTCCAAGTTGTCTTTATTTGTCCTTGGTAATTTTGCTTCCTGCTTTACTCTGTGTTAGAAGTATCACTGTGATCTTCTCACAGCACTTAAAACTTTGTTAATCATTGTTGGAATCTGTTTTAATATATGAATGCAAGTTTGGACATCCCAGGTAGGTGTCTGTAATTGTTTCTCTTCACAGGTGACTAAAGACCTTTTACACAAATGTGTGTTCTAGTGCATTTAAAAAAAAAACCTCCCATTTGAGAAAAATCCTTAAGTTGTTCTAAGCTTTTAAAGAGAACTTCCTTATGGATCTCTGTTCTCTAAGGAAGTTGACACTTATCTCTTTCATGCATGACTTAAGAAAATAACCTTTCACTTGGACATCTAGTTCTGAGTGGCTTTGATAGAAGTCCGGATGATTGCATGCTTTTCCCAGAAAAGAATTGTGCAAGTTTGTTGGGTGAATCAGTGACAAGCATTTCTAGGCATTTGTATTTTAGTTATCAGTAGTTGTGTCTGAGACCTTAAGCAAAGTACTTGTATCTATTAAACAGTGGCATTTTATTTAGGGGAGGCAGGGAGGAAAGCCAGTAGTTTTCACTCACTGGTAACATGTTAGTCAGGTTACTGCTTTGCAACTTGTGAATTCCTGTGTCCATCTCTGAGCCCATCACAGGTGAGGAGAATAACACTGCTCAAAGCTGAACAACAGAAGAGAAGATTGCTCTTACTTTCACCTCTATTCAGGTACCTCTGTCAATGAGTAACTTAGTGATATCTTGCAAATAGTTCTGTGAAACTGAAAGGCTACTTGTCAGATTGATTTCAGTACCAGCAATAAATTCCTGACCAGGGAGGAAAGAAAGGAGTTATTTTCCTAAAGAAACATTAAATTGTTCTGGATTAGAAACCTCTAATTCCTTCTAAGCAGCACAGTGGAAGTGAGAAGTTATGTAAGGATAGGGAGGGCCCTACCCTTCCTAGCAGTAAGTGAATGAAAGTTTTAGGAAGAGCCACACATCCACATCACAGTTCTTCAAATGATACCTACAGTGTCTTTACAAAGACTGCTCTGTGCTAAATAAGGTTTATAGTGCATTATACAGCCTAACCTTTTATGCTTGCTGTTTCAGTTAGTGAAAATCAGACTTTCTTGTAAAAAGAAAATGGAGAACACCTTCCCCCCTACTCTGTGCTCAAACCCTACTCAAATTCTTTCATTAACTTGAAGGAAACATTCTATTTTGATATTCCTATTCAGGTTGAATCTGCACAAAAATTTGAGAAAAATTATCAAAACATTGTTTTGTTAAAAATCTTAGTGGAATTAGTTACTGCTAATGAAAAATCTTAAATTCTTTCATCAGCTGGAGTAGAATATTCCTGGAATGACTAGCATGCATTGTGGGGTTGAAAGTCCGGTGTAGAGCAAACAAAGTATTTTCAGTACTTTCAACTTCGGTAGTGTTTTGTTTCTGAAATGTGATGACTTTAGTGTCTCCCTTGTTGAAAAGAGGTGTTATTTAATTTTCATTCTCCTGAAGTACCAGGTAGTGAATATATTTGCAGGTGTCATGTAGGTTTGGAGAATGATTTCTTTTTTTTCTGGATCTAGATACTTCAGAAGTATACTAGGTGTATGTGGCATTTACGTTTAAAATATCTTAGTGCAGGGAAAAAAAACCCCCTTTGTCACTTGACATAAATGACTTTGATTTAATGTACAGGCTGTCTTGAACTGTTGTTACTTGCTTCCTGGCCTAAAGATTGATCTAAGTGCAGTTCCTAAAGCACGTTATTATGTTATCCATGATTTTTAAAAATTATTCCTTATACCTAGTACCTTCTAACAATTATTATTTTCTGCTAATTTTTATGAAGTATATAGTCAGTATTTTGAAATTGTTATGTCCCTGTGTAATGTGACCAAGCACCAAACGCAGATCTTTGTACACTGTAAAGTAAAAGGTTCATTAGTGTTTGGGAAATGAGAAGGGGACCTGAAAACAGTAATAAAATCCTCAAGTGTTTGTAAAATAGGAGAAGGCTTTAAAGCAAAGCCTTTCAAAGAAGTTTAGTTTCTCAGTTTTGTAGAGCATCATAAAACTTCTCAGCTCAGATTCCACTACTTCATTTAAAATTTTTTTTTCCCCCAGTCTTGAAGGTACACGTTCTTCCTTTTGTGTAAAATGTACCTCACCTCAACCTAGGAGGACAGGAGTGTTTCATTTTCTGTGTTTATGCTCAATATTAGCATTCTGACATACGGCTAGTTTGAGATTCTCTTTGATACAACTTTTAACAGGCTGTGAGCTTTTGGGAAAACATTTTTTAAGTGTGTGATCTGATGAAATGTTATGGCATATTGATATGCCTTGTGTAGTACGTTGTTCCAGTCAGAGCTGCCTGAATCTTTGTTTTTTGTACTTTAAAGTAAGTTGAAAAGCAAGATAAAGAGCCAGTTGTTCTCTTACAAAAATGTTAGAAATTGCAGATGACCTTAAGTTGTTCACATTCTTTTTGCCTTCCAATGTAGATTTAAATATCTGCGTTTACAACTGCACATGCTTTCCCTGTGTTATGATGTGCCATAAGAGCTGAGAAAGCATAGCCTACTGATAAATTCAACAGCTGCTGCTTCATTCCTAAAATTACTTTTGCTGGAGTGCTTTCCTGAAAATGATGGTAGTTCAGCATGACTCAGAAAGTATTATTGACAGGAATATGGGACTAACATTTATTCTAAAGTAGGGCTTTTCTCGTTGGTTTTTTTGCAATATGACAATTATACTGTTATTATCTGGATAGTGTATGTAAAGTGTGCATTTTAAATCATCCCCTTTATCATGTGAGCTACTTCAGTCTGTGTGTCTTGGAATAATCTAACTTCTTGGAATATAGTAACATTTTACTGGGTCACAGGGTGTGGTAGCAGTCTGGTCCTGTGTACTTCAAGAAACTTCAAGAATCATCTATGTAGTTACATGAAACTAGTTTGAATTTGAACACATGGTTTGAGGTTTGTGTTTCAGCAGTAGTAAATAGCGATGATCTTCCTGTCGTTAGGTGTGCATACAGAAGGTAATTATGTAGTTTTCATATTTATTGACAGTATTCTTATTACGTTGTTACACATCTTAGGAAAGTCTGTTTGTAACTAACTTGATCTAACTTTTCTTTCCAAAGATGAGAAAGGTAAACACTGAAATTATACGTACGACTCTGCACTCAGGAAAAATTGATTTGTGCCCTCTGAGTATCACTGTTCTTTATAGCCAGGAGGGCATTATGTAAAAAGAGGCAGTTAGGTCTGACACAGAGGAAGCATGGTGCTATGAATTAAATACTGTCCTTTTGTCTTTGGCCAACACTTCTACTTTCTTGTTACATGAGTGTGTTTTTCTTTATGCAGCCTTCCAATTCTTAAGTTAGAGACAATGAGTAGATTTGAAAGTTGCGTGTGTAGTTTTCTTGTCTTCTTATTGGATGTTGGTCTTGGAACGCTTGCTTCTGAAATGCTGTTTGATTGGAAACTAGGTAGTTTCATGTGCTCAGTTCTTTTCTGTACTTCAGCTTATGTTTATGTGAATGCTTAAAAGTTTTGATGGTTAGAATTGTCCCACAGGAGATAGTATGTTCACTGAGAATTGTACAGAACATTGTTCTTCGTGTTTCCCGTCTCAAAATGCCCATGGATTGAAGCTGGATGGTACCATTAGCTATGGTCGTTGTATGCTTCCTGCATGTTCTCCTCAGCTGAGAGAAATTCTTTAGATTATGCACAAAAATTGAAAAATGGGCAGAGAACTTCCTTTCTGTTACTTAATTGAGCTTTAAAAAGTATAAACTGTAAACTAGAAAGAGGTACTGACCTTGCAGCTTAGCACAGAAGGCTGTGAATGATTCTGCAGATGTATTGGTTTTTTGATTGTTTTCTTCGAGGAAGTTGTGAGATCAGATGAAAAGTTGCAATCAAAAATAAGCCAGGCTTTAGCATACATCTCATTTTTTCATGGGTATTTCTTCATAAATGATGTTGTGGGGCACATTCTGGCTTTTGACAGAGCTGTTTCATATCTATATTCATAAGCGGTTGTACTGAATGGATAGAGACAGTGACACAGGAATAGTGCTAACAGCCTGGCATGGATTCCTGGTCCAAGTTACTCTAAGCAGTATTGCCAAGGGACCATAGCCATGCAGTTCCTTTCAAAGGTGTGAAGGTTCGCTGACAGTTCTAACTAAACAGCTGCAGCTGGTGTTAACAGCAGCCCAGCACCTAGTTGTTGAGTCATTCACTGCCAATTGTTTTAGCTACCTTTTAGCTAAATTTGTCTAGTTTCCTGAATGAAATTTCCAGATGCACCTTGATGGCCAGTCTTCTGAAGTGTGATTATACTAATTGCACTGACAGCAGTTTATGAGGCTCTTGCTGCACTGCTGTGTATTCATTCAGGCAGTATCAGAACTTGAGGTTAAGATTTTAGAATATTCTTGAACAAAAGGAGGAGATAGAGAAAGCTGAAGACAATAGGTCATGTTGTTTTAAGTTCAGTAAAACTGGATTGTGTGTGTGACTTCAGTATAATGGGAAAGTTGCGCAGGTAATTGCTTCCCTTTTTATTCTGTTTATATTTATCATCCTTCAGAGTGTGTTGGTAGTATTTCTTTCAAATGCAAAAGAGCATTTTCAACAGAGTGCTGATTTTGGCTCTATGAGAACAGAAGCTGCTTCACCTTCACCACTGCAGTTTGACAACTACCCTGTGTGTAGCTAGTTGAATACAAAGAACCCAATTCCAAAACCTAACTATACTCTGTGGGAATGTTCTTAAGACTTACTGAGACTGAAATATTCGAGGACTCTTAGTAATGGATTGGGTTGGTAATACTGTTTGCCTCATCTCGTACTTTTTATGGACAAGAATGTAAAAAAGGCAAAGTTCTTCCCTTTCTAACTTTCTGACCTCCGATACAGTTGCAGCTGGAAGGTGGTAGCAGAGAGTACCAGCAATCCATCTCTGGTCCATGTGACCAGCAATGTTTAGCAATGTGTGGAAATCTTTCTTAACTTTATTCCATTGACTTTTGGACTTACATTTCTTTTGCCTGCAGAAGGGGCTTTTCTTGTTTTTTCATATGACTTCGTATGTATGGTGGGTTTTGTTTGCATTTTTCTTAAGAAAAAGGTTTTTGAGCTTTTCTTACCAGACCTTGACTTGTAAAATTAAATTTTAAGAGGTGTACTCTCTTCTATGTATATAAAAGTGTCCAATCCAAATTATACCTTAAGTCTAGTGTTTATGATTTTTTAACACTGTGTTGCTTCTTTCTGCTATTACTTCCTCCTGGAAAAAAAAAAGATGACATAATTTTAGATGAATCAAAAGATTTATATAGAGAAACTTGACTTTTCAGAGTTTGCATATGCAAATTGTTTGGATTGTCTGCTGCACCCTACAGATAGTTTAGTCTTAACCTTTTTCTTGTGATAGGAAGGAGAAGACTTCAGTACTCCTTTCAGTACTTGATGTGAGAGGGGGTTAATGATGTGTTTATGCAGTAGGACTTATGTGGGAGCTTTGCCTCAAGAAATCTCCAGTACAGTAATGAAGTGATTGGAATTTGTCACTTCAGTTTTAGAGGCTTTTGCAAAACTTGACAATGAGAAAAGCTTCCCTTATGAAAACTGATTTTATTAATAATAAGAATTAGTAGGATTTAAAAACCACTTTGTAACTGTCTTTCATCTAATTACTACACAGCATGACTATTCACTGAACTTGTGGATTATTTCTATGTTTAGACGTTATATCGTTGGTAATGTATTTATTTATATACTAAGGCTATTTTTAATACAGCATCTTGAGTTATTTTACATAGTGGCATCAACAGGTATAGGGGATTTTTCTAAACTTTTGTTTTGTACTTTATTAAATGTTTGGGTTGTCTTTAACCTGATTTTGTCCCACCTCAAACTGCAAAATCAATTTGGCAATCAGCTTTTTGATGTTCAGATTTATGTAAAAGTATATAGAAATTATGTGTACCACAAATGCTCAAGGATGGTTAAACCTAGAAACATCTCTCTGATGTTAATGGATTTTTTTATTGTTTTTTATGAAATGGTTTGTTATCATTTGACCTGTTTAAAAACTATAGCTTTAAATTCTGTTAAATCTTTTCAGCTATTGAGTCACAAATAACATAATTCAATCTCTTATTCCTCTCCCGGTGTATCTACATGCTGTAAAAATGTAAATGCCTTGTCTGATTTTAGGGTCAACTCTCTTACATCCTCTACTATTTTATCTTAAAGGCCCAAACTTTACTCCCCTCATTATGCTTAGAGCCAAACAACATATCTTCTGTCAGACTGTGGTGTGAAAACCCATTTTCTCATGGGACATTTTTGTCTGAAATCTAGTGTGGAATAAGCCCTTTTATATTGCTAGAAGTCTTCCTGAAAACCATTGATGGAAGTCTTCTTGGATGGTAGGTCTAAAGTCAAGTGGCACTGCTTGTGTTTTGAAAATGTTTTACTGAAGTTAGACTACCCTTTTAAAAATTATATTTCATTATGTTTTTTTTTTTATTTCACTGGTGTGTTGTATTTGTCGAAAATCTGGAGTTCTACCTTGTACTAATGTTTTAGCTTTTAAGAAGTTCCTTGTTCATCTGAATAGTCAGGAATAAACCAGTTCCTCTACAATTTTAGGTTTACTTTTTCTATTGCGTAGTCTGGACCTAGTCCCTGGCAGAAATTATTAACGAATAAGTTTTCATGAGGAGTTTAATTCTGTATTTTAATACCCAGAATCTATATTTAATGCAGAGATATGTTGTGATGCATGTAGAGTGTGCAGAAAGCTCCCAGTGAAATGGAATTTTTAACTCCCGAGAAAGTTATTTTCTTTGTTTTGCTAGTAATTCTGTTCTGATTTGTCATAAACTGGTGCTTTAAGGTATGTTAGCAAAACAACTTTATAAATCCATTGGAAAGATTAAAAAAGGGGAAAGTTGCCAGCAAGACTTGGACCTGACTGGGCATTTAGAAGTCTGAAGTAAGATAGAAATCCAATGAAATTCACAGTTTCACTGTAAATCCATTCACAGTGCTGCTTTTTTTATTTAATTCAGTTTGAGTTAGAGACCTAAGGTTTAGGTCTTCTTTGCAATGAAACTTAGAATTTCTTCCAGCCAGTTGACACCTCTCTGCTCGTTAATTGAAGGAAATGAGACCATAGACTAATGGAATGTTCCACAAACTTCTGCATCTGCCTTTTTATAGTTCAGTAGACAAACACAACTTGGAAATTATTTTGCTTATAAATATTGAGGTGGTAATGAATTGGGAGATTTATTGAAATGTGGCTTTTGAACTGGTTACCGTCACCTACATTATCAGTTACTTATAGAATCATAGAATCATTAGGGATTGGAAGGGACCTCAAAAGATCATCTAGTCCAATCCCCCTGCCACAGCA
>JAOXOE010029717.1:0-14059 GCA_028565055.1 Phoeniculus purpureus
CAGAAGGAACTTCTTCCCAGTGAGGGTGACGGAGCACTGGAACAGGCTGCCCAGGGGAGTTGTGGAGTCTCCTTCACGGGAGACATTTGAGACTCGCCTGTATGTGTTCCTGTGCGACTTGGTCTAGGTGATCCTGCTGTGGCAGGGGGATTGGACTGGATGACCTTTCGAGGTCCCTTCCAATTCCTAATGATTCTATGATTCGATTTGTCTCTCAATTTCATTACATATTCTGCAGTAGAACAGAAGTTTGGTTATTGCGGGAGCTGAGAACCAACTATGCTAACAGAACTGAGTTATGTAGCCTACTAAACTCTCATGATCTGCATGATGGCCCTTCCACCTAAATGTACATCATGCATATGGATGTGCAATAAAAGTCCAGCGGAGCACATCCTAACTCTTTTAGAGTCCCAGAGAGTATAGTTGGAGAAATGAGAAGGTTATTACCTAAATGAAATTATGTATTAGACAGGGGACCTGAATAGGTTTGATACCTTTCAGGTAATTCTGAAAAAACATGCAGATACCCAGCTGGTACAGGCTGAGAACTTTACTGAGGTCTACTGAGAACAGGCCTCTGCAATGGGATCGTCAATGCTTCCCAGTTCTGGCTGATCTGGAATTACTATAAGAGCACTCGCTCATGCTTTAAATTGGGATTTATGTTTTCTGTTCGTCTCCAAATCCCAATGTGCAGCTAGGCATGAGGCAATGTGAGGATGACCCAACTAAAAGTCTTTAATGGTTTTAGACACTACTGACAGATTAGGCAATATATTCTATACCTTAAAATATCTTATTTCTAGGGAAGTTTTTGACTACTCTGCCTAGTGGTGGTACCACCGCTAATATCTGTTTCTGGGAAAAGTAGAAAAGATAATAAAAATAAAGATAAAAAGCAGCCAAATCTTTTAGTACAAGTGAGGTTACACATAAATGGGAGAAGGAACTTCTTCACAGTGAGGGTTGGAGAGCACTGGAAGGGGCTGCCCAGGGGGGTTGTGGAGTCTCCTTCTCTGGAGACGTTTAAAACCCGCCTGGACATGTTCCTGTGCAACTTGATCTAGGGGATCCTGCTGTGGCAGAGGTATTGGACTGCATGATCTTTTGAGGTCCCTTCCCATCCTTAAAGTTCTGTGAAATGGTCTGAGACAACTTTCCTTCAGGATTTAAATGTACCAATAGGAATGTACCTTCTTTGGTGGACATAGAAGTTTCTTTTGACGTTTCTCTGAAAGCACCTCCTCAGTTGACAGTTCGGTGATTTCTTTCAGAGATCACTCTGCATCAATAACTGTCTCTCAGATAGAAGACAAAGGTGTTGGATGCAGCATTACTAGCACAGCATGGCTGGTTTTTGTCAAACTGCTGGTATGTCTGGCAAGATTTTCACAGCACTCAGTTTCTGAGAGGCTCTCCATGGCCATGAGGTAAGATTGCTGCTAGGCTGAGTGCAGTAGGACCTGTGTCAGGTGAGAATAAACACCCTGAGTGCATCTAGCTGTCCCTAATGCTCCAGGCAAAATCAGGCTGATGACTCAGATCAGGATAAGTTGGTGAAGGCTGATACAGATCAGGTACACCTGATGCAAATTAAGAAGAAATTATAAAGCCAACTGTTTCAGGCTGGAGAGGTAGGTTGTGGTATCTTCTACTGCATTAGCTGCACTCAGAAGAAGAGCTGTGTCTGGAGCCTTCCAGTGAACAAACAGCAAGGTAACTCCTCTTGTAAACTACTTACTTACCTGTAGTTGTTGATGTGGGTGTGGTGCTGGAAGTGTTCCCTATTGCTGTAACTCATTTTTGTACACGAAGGAAGAACAAGAGGTATGTTGATGTAAGTTACCTAATTTCTATAATGGTTCTTATCCTAGAGAAAGTGAGGGGACTACTGTGCTGATGTCTTTGCTAAGAAGTTGTGTGTGCACCAAACCTGTGTGTAGAACTGCTCTGAGTGGTTGTGATGGGCTCGATGGTCTCAGAGACCTCAACAGTTCCATGAGTGTGTGATGGATCTGACTCCTTACTGCATCAATATTGCACAGTTGTAGCAGACAGAGGAGGCAGTTGAGTTTCACCTGGGTAGTGAGTTGGATCATGAACTAGCTGCAGGATAAGAGCCAGAGTGTAGTGGTCAATGGGACAGAGTCCAGTTGGAGGACTGGATCTAGGTGGAGTCACCCAAGGGTCGGTACTGGGACCAGTACTACTCAGTATAGTCATTGATTACTTAAATGAGTGAACAGAGGGCACTGTCAGCAAGTTTGCTGATGATGCCAAGCTGGGAGGAGTGGCTGACACCTCAGCAGTCTGTGCTGCCATTCAGTGGGGCCTGGGCAGGCTGGAGAGCTGAGTGGGGAGACACTGAATGAAGTATAACAAGGGCAGTGTGGAGTCTGGCACCTGGGCAAGAACAGCCCCAGGTACCAGTATAGGTTGGGCAGTGACCTGTTGGACAGCTGTGTAGGAGTAAGAGACCTGAGGGTCCTGGTGGCCAGCAGGATGACCTTGATCAATCGTCAGAAAGCAAAGAAGGCTAATTGGCATCCTGGGGTGGATTAGAAGGAGTGTGGTTAGTAGATAGAGTTCTTCCACCCCTCTACTGTGCCCTGCTGAGACCACATCTGGAATCTGGTGTCTAGTTGTGGGCCCCTCAGTTTCAGAAGGACACAGAACTGCTTGAGACAGTCCAGTGCAGAGCCACAAAGATGATGGATGGAGCATCTCCCTGATGAGGAAAGGCTGAGGGAGGTGGGTCTCTTGAGCCTAGAAAAAAGGAGCCTGAGGGGTGACTCCATTAATGTTGATAAATCTGGAAAGGGCAGGTGTCAGGAGGATGGAGCCAGGCTCTGCTCAGTGTCATCCAATGATAGGACAAGGGGCACTGGGTGTGAGCTGGAACATAGGAGGTTCCACATCAATATGAGAAGGAACTTCTTCCCAGTGGAAGGGGCTGCCCAGGGGGGTTGTGGAGTCTCCTTCTCTGGAGACGTTTAAAACCCACCTGGACATGTTCCTGTGTGACTGGACCCAGGGGGATTGGACTGGATGATCTTTTGAGGTCCCTTCCAATCCCTAACATTCTTTTATTCAGTGAAGAGATGTCATCAAATTCAATTGTAGACTTTCTCTCTTCCTTTGTATGCGTAAGCCTAGAGTTAGGAAACAGCTCAAGCATTAGAGTCTTGAGTTACTTGGGAAGTTTGGTCACTCCTGTAGATGCCAAAGCAGGGACTATTTTTGGATACTTTGGTCGGGGGCTATTGCCCAGTAGAGACAATCAAACTAGAAAACTTCTGAGAGGAAGTTAATGTGTTAAATCACAGACTTTGGAGTTACCATCCTGGTTTTGGAGGCAGAGAGATCTCATGATTTTATTCTGAATCAAGAACTGATTTGAATCCCTTTTTTGCTGATTTTTTTGCTTCTTTATCCATTGAGGTGCCTAAGAGAATTCAAGTGCTGAGATAAGAGCTAGCCCTTGATTGCTTTTGCTTACAAACAGTGGTGGGGTTCCTGGAAAGGCTGCCAAGATAAGAGGTGGGTGTATATTGTCTCTGGTGTAGGATTCCTGTTAAGATGCTGTTAGCTGACAGCTTTTAAAAGGATTAATAGATGATAAATACATGCTGTAAGCACACAGTTCAGTTGAGAAAGCTGTTAGCTGTGCAATCCATTGTACGTTGATAAACTGACTGTATCCATTAGGGAATTAATAGCTTTCTGTAAAAGCAAATGAGAATTGCTTCTGGTTTTGTTGGTTAATTTCTAGCTGTATGTGTGAAACAGTCAGGATTAATAAATAACAAAACCCTCGATGATTCTGCAGACTGCACACACATTTCTAACCTGTGAGCTGCACTAGAGCTCTGAGAATATGTTCCCTTCTACCTTTGACTTCAGTCATGGCACAGTAAGTCTGTTACTGCTTCTTATCGTAGAATCATCATGGCTGGAAAGGACCTCCATGGTCATCGAGTCCAGCCCTCAGCCCAGCAGCATCCTAACCCCTACACCATGGCCTCAAGTGCTCTAGCTACTCTGTTTTTAAACAGCTCCAGGGATGGGGACTCCATCACCTCCCTGGGCAGCCTGTTCCAGTGCCCAACCACTCTCTCAGGAAAGAACTACTTAAAAGATCCAATCTAAACCTCCCTTGACACACTTGAGGCCATTTCCCCTTGTCCTATCATGAGTCATTTGGGAGAAGAGACCAGCACCATCCTCACTACAACCTCCTTATTAGGGAGCTGTAGAGAGCAGTAAGGTCTCCTCTCAGCCTCCTCTTCTCTAGATTCAGTAACCCTAGTTCCCTCAGCCACTCTTCACAGGGCTTGTTTGCCAGACCTTCTTGCCCTTCTCTGACCCTGCTGTAGCCCCTCAATGTCCTTCTGATACTGTGGTGCCCAAAACTGGACGCAGTACTCAAGGTGCAGTCTCACAAGTGCAGAGCACAGGAGCACCATCACCTACCTACTCCTGCTGGTTACCCCATTCCTGCTCCAGGCCAGGGTGCTATTGGCCTTCTTGGCCCCCTGGGCGCCCTGCTGGCTCCTGTTCAGCCGGCTCTATGTGAATTAGGACGTGTAAAATAAAATGACCTTAAGCTTGCTTGGTAAACACCACCACCAAAGCTTCTGGTGGGGGGAGCTCTATTTTCAGTAGGGCTCATTTAGACAGAGACAACTTCTGCTAACTTGGATTCAGCTGGATTTGCCTGAATTTAATTCCAGTCAACTTTGCAGAGGTGGATGTGAAGGGCTTGATGGCTTTTTCCATTACCTTCCTCCCTAGTTTGTGGAACTGCTGCAGTCCACAGGAATCCCTGAAATGAGTAAGAATTAAATGAAAAACATTTTGTCTATGAAGCAGTGAACTGAACCTCACAAGAAGTTCCTCCACCAGATGGTGCCCTGGGGTGCATTAAGACAACTGTGTCCAGCAGCTCTTTGGATGTTTCCCTCCCCCTCTGCTCTGCCCTAGACTACACATAGTATACTGAATCCAGTTCAAGAGAGACAGGGATCTGCTGGACAGAGTCCAATAGAGACCTATGAGGGTGACTTGAGCATCACCTGTATAAAGACAGACAGACCTGGAGATGTTTAGTCTTGAAAAGATGGGAAGGAGAGCTTATTAATGTCTATAAATATCTGAAGGATGAGTGTCAAGGGGTGGGCCAATATCTTTTCTATGGGGTACAGAAATAGGACAAAGAATAATGGGGATAAACTTGAACATAGATGGTTCCATCACAACATGAGGAGAAACTTGTTTACTGCAGGGGTGACAGAGCACTGACACAGGACGCACAGAGAAGCTGTGGAGTCTCCTTCTCTAGAAACTTTCACAACCCTCCTGAATGCAGCCCTGTGTGACCTGCCCTAGGTGATCCTGCTCTGGCAGGGGGGTTTGGACTGGATGATCTCTAGAGGTCCCTTCCAACCCTGAACATTCCATGATTCTATGATTTGATTGCCAGACTAGGTTTTGCAATGGGGTGCCCGTTGCAGTTTTATCTGCTCACTTGGGCTCCTGCCACACTTCCATTATCAGTTCCCTGAGTCTTCTAATATCTAGGATAACGACTGACTGGGAAAAGAAAGATCTCATTTGTAATCACAGAGCATTAGGGATTGGAAGGGACCTCAAAAGACCGTCCAGTCCAATCCTCCTGCCACAGTACAATCCCTTAGATCAAGTTGCATAGGAACATGTCCAGGTGGGTTTTAAATGTCTACAGAGAAGGAGACTCCACAACCCCCCTGGGCAGCTCCTTCCACTGCTCTCACCCTCATTGGGAAGAAGTTCCTTCTCAGATTGATGTGGAACCTCCTGTGTTCCAGCTCACACCCATAGCCCCTTGTCCGGTCATTGGATGCTATTGAGCAGAGCCTGGCTCCATCCTCCTGACACCTGCCCTTTCCATATTTATCAACATTCATGGGGTCACCCCTCAGGCTCAGTCTCCTTTTCTCCAAGCTCAAGAGACCCACCTCCCCTAGCCTTTCATCATCAGAGACATGTTCCACTCCCTCCATCATCTTTGTGGCTCTGCTCTGGACTCTCTCAAGCAGCTCTGTGCCCTTTTGGAACTGAGGGGTTCAGAACTGGATGCAATATTCCATCCAATCCCTGACATTGTGCAAATGAGTGAGCGAGTGGTTTAAATCATCATAAAGCCAGGGCAAGGACTGCAGGAACAAATAACCTATCTATAGAGCTGTGTGTGTTTTGCTTTTCCTCTTTTCATGAGCTCATCAAAGCTGATGACAGAGCTCTGCTCTAAGTGAGAACTGTTCAGCTGAGCTGGGCAAATCAGGCCATCCCTGTAGATGTTTAAATGAGTCAAATGACCTCCAAAAACCTGGATCTTAAAATACAGTTGTATAAATGAACATATCTCAGCGGTGATTAGTGCAAGCAATGCTTGCAGTAGCAGAAAAGGAAGGAGGGGATGAAGGGAGGGAGGAGTGAGGAGAAGCAGCAGCCTCTTTGAATTCAAAGTCCCATTTTGCCCTTCCAAAACACAGCACCGCCACATACAAGGGCAAATGTGCACAGCATTGAAATACTGGAGTGGGGGAAGGGAAAGGTATCTTAGTGACTCCTGCCGAGTGACTTGCTAGCCGGCGGTAGAAGTCGTTTCTACTGGCAAATCAAACCGTTTGTTGACATTGAAGCTAGAAGGAGGAATCCAGTTCCCTAACGGAGCAAATGTCCCTGCTGTTACAAGGTTTACACGCTCTGTTTGACCTGTAAGATAGGGTAGCGACTTGTTGGAGAGCACAACTAGAGATGATTACCAGGTTGTATGAACTCCTAATTCCTTACTGAATCATGGCTGGGCAGGGGGAGCTGCACCGTCGTGTCTCATGGTGTGGGAAGTCTGGCCTGTTAGTACAAGGGTGCAGTTGGCAGGAGATGGTCTGCAGCTGGCAGAGGCTGCTAGTTGTCAGTAACTGATGGCTGTGTTCCTGTAAGAAATTAATTTGACCATGTCAGTCCAGTTTAGGGCAACAAGAGTGGTGCGAATGATGATAATCATAGAATCAAAGGATGGCCCGGGTTGGAAGGGGCTTCTAAAAGTCATCTAGTCCAAAAGAAATGTCTAGAAAGGTGTCCCTCTATATGGGTGCTTCAGACTATCCCAGACACCTTTCAACTTCTGCTTTATCCCTGTGAACTGTTAGAAAGGCTCTTTCAACAACTTCATAATTTTCAAATTCCCTCTTTACAGCTCTAGGACATGTTTGCTTTTCTGATTAAAACAGTAAAATAAAAGCCCTTAAACCTGGCTAGAAAGTTCCTGGATGCTGATATGTGGCAGCAATTCTCATGAGTTTTGATTTGTTTTTAATTAAAGCAATTTTCCCTCAAGAAAATAAATACAAGTAGGGACTGCTCATTCCATGAAAGGCTGGGACATCTTTCTTCCCCTCTTCTGCAGCTCTACTTCCTGTCCTGCAAGGAGAATTATTATTTTTCATTAACTCCAGGGCTTAAGCCCCTTCTGCTTCATACATTCCCTGGCTGGATGACTGGGCACAGAGAGTGGTTGTGAATGGTGCCCCTCCAGTGACCAGTGGTGTCCTCCAGGGATCAATACTGGGCCCTGTTCTAGTCAGCATCTTTATTGATGACCTGGATGAGGGGATTGACTCTACCCTTAGTAAATTCATGGATGACACAAAGTTTGGAGGGGTGTCTCAATCGGCTGGAGGGGAGGAAGACACTGCAGAGAGATCTGAACAGGCTGGGTCAATGGGCAGAGGCCAATGGGATGAGGTTTAACAGGGCCAAGGGCAGCGTCCCACACTTTGGCCACAAGAACCCTCTGCAGCTGCAGACTGGGGATGAGTGGCTGGAGAGCAGCCTGGCAGTACTGGTTGACAATTGGCTGAACAGGAGCCAACAGGGTGCCCAGGTGGCCTGAAAGGCAAATGGCATCCTGGCTTGCATCAGCAACAGTGTGGCCAGCAGGACTAGGGATGGAATTTTCCCCCTGTACTGGGCACTGGGGAGGCCCCGCCTTGAGTACTGGGGGCAGTTGTGGGCCCCTCCCTTCAAGAAAGAGATTGAGGGGCTGGAGCAGATCCAGAGGAGCAATGAGGCTGGGGAAGAGACTGAAGGGAAAGTCTGATGAGGAGAGGCTGAGGGAGCTGCAAGTGTTGAGCCTGTAGAGAAGGAGACTTGGGGGGACCTTCCCCCTTTCTCCAACTCCCTGAAGGGAGGTTGTAGTCAAGTGGGGGTCAGGCTCTTCTCCCAGGCAAGTAGATACAGGAGGAGAGGGCAGGGCCTGAAGCAGCACCACGGGAGGGTTAGGTTGGATGCAAGGAAGCCCTTCCTCATGGAAAGTGTGATCAGACACTAGAATGGACTGCCCGGGGCACTGGTGGAGTCCCCATCCCTGGAGGTGCTGAAGGACAGCCTGGCTGTGGCCGTTAGTGCCCTGGTCTGGCTGCTGTGGTGATGTTAGGTCCTGGGTTGGGCTGGATGAGCTCAGAGGGCTTTTCCAGCCTCAGTAATTCCATGATTCACCTTTTGGGAACCCAAAGCCAAATAGAAGGGGACAAGCATGGCTTGGGACCAGGGAGGAGTTAAAGATTTTTATCTGGCTGCTGAAAAAGTGGGGGAAGGGAAAAATTCAAGTATTTGGGGCATAAGTTTGGTTATGATGCCTGGGTAGCAAGACTTCTCTTCGTAGCTGCTCACATGCCTTTAGAAAGTGTCAGGCAGTTTGGTTAGAATAGCTGCTCTAACAAATATTTTTTAAGGGTTTGCTAGAAATGGGGCCAATTCGCAAAGTAAAGTCAAGTGTAACTAACTCTTGTAATAATGAAATGCCTTTCTTATTAGAAAGGAAGTATGTGAATCTTAGAGTGGTCTAGCTCACCAGATACAGGAGGAAAGATGTTCTTTGTAGCTCGGTTTTGCAGTGCTGCTCTGAATTAGATAACTAGCAGTTCTCCTCGCCTTAAAAAATATACCCTGGTTATATGAAACAACTTAGCAGCAGCAACAAGGGCTTTCTGGCACCACAGCTGTGTCCATTGTGAGACTTGCTCTGTTCTCAGCCATCTCATGAGACATAGGTGTGATCTTCCCAATGAGGAATCTACTAATGGCCTCTACTGGGTTAAGTTTGGGGGTGGTTTGTGAGCTATTTGCAGTGGAGCCTGTGGCAATGTGAGAGCTTGTTCTTTAACTTACAGGTTTCCCTTCTGAGTGTTGGAATCTAGAAACTTGACTGATAACCATGGTTACTCCTCCTTGATTTGTGCATCAGCAAGTGCTGCCAGCTCTCGTAATGTTAGAATGGTTTTAAAAACAAGCCTGGGTACAAAGTTAGAGTCCAATCTTGAAGGGGTGTGACCCTGCATCCGAATGATTGTGCAGCTCTTCTTTGCACTAGGAAAAAAGCTTTTGTGTAGTAAGGACTCAGCAAGCATCTACCATTTGCTTTGTTCCCACTCCTGGTATAAATTAGATCACTGCTCTGATCACTCGTGCAGGTGATCAGATCAGAGGTGGTAGCTGATAAACTCTGCGACATCAGTAGAATTAAGTTAAACTGCTGGAGACAAAGGAGCTCTGAACCCCCTTCCTAGCTGGCAGATCAGAGAAGGATTTAACAGCTTGAGCAGAAATCACTGTATTGAAAGAGAGACAGTGCAGTTATATTGATGCTCAGAGTAGAAAGCTAGGGGTGTCTCTTCTTAAACATCCCGCAAGCCTTAATGATTCCCCTTTTCACACCCTGGAGCATTGCATTTGCCAGAGAGAAAAGCAGGTTCCGTGGAGCGTTTTTGTGTGTGAATCCTCCTCCAGTAATTCTGGGACGTTACCAAGACAGGCTGATTGTGATTGCTTTTCAAAGCCAATGGAGGTGACTTATTACACCGCCTCTACTCGCTTCTTGCTACTGTGGCATACCAGATACCTGGGCCGCGTTCATGAGCTATTTCTGTGTTACGCTGGAAGCTCCCTTCAGTGAGTCAAGATACTCTCACTCTTCATGCACAGACTTAGGTTGTGTGTCACCATTGCAGGAGTCAGAGGTGACTACTGAAAAGGTCTGGGGCTACATGTTTTTTTAATGTTAGTACTTGTAATTGAAAGGGATTGGAGTAGAACTATGTGGAGGTCAAAGCAGCAGCTACACTATGGGTAGCCACACATATGTTAGCTTTATCCAGGCTAGCTCAGCTGCCAGAAGTGATAAAGAAAGCTGGAATGGGCCTCAGAAGAGGCTTCAAAAGCCCATCTGGACTCATAGAATCATTGTGGCTGGAAAGCACCTTCAGGGTCATCAAGTTCAGCATTCATGCCAACATGCCTCTAACCTCTAGACCATGGCCTCAAGTGCTAGATCTACTAGTTTTTTAAACACCTCCAGGGAAGGTGATTCCACCACTTCCCTGGGAAGTTCAGGAATCTTTCTGACAGCAGGGATATAGCCACCCAAAGCCTTAAGTCATCTCCCATATAAAACATGCCAGAGTAGATTTCTGTGGGTGATGAAAAGCCAATCTATGCTTTAAGTCTTTCCTTCTAGGGCACACTTGAACGTGTGATTTGCTTTAGGTATAAAACTTTAAGATCAACATTATTTTTCAGTCAAGAAGCCATCGTTTGTTCTCCAACTCTGCCACAGTCAGTTAGTGGTTGTGGCACCCAGCTTTGGGTGTGAGGGATTTGGGGATCACAGAATGTCAGGGATTGGAAGGGACCTCGAAAGATCTAGTCCAATCCCCCTGCCACAGCAGGATCTCCTAGACTAAGTCACACAGGAACATGTCCAGGCAAGTTCTAAATGTCTCCAGAGAAGGAGACACCACAACCTCCTAGGCCAGCCCCTTCCAGTGCTCTGTCACCCTCACTGGGAAGAAGTTCCTTCTCAGATTGATGTGGAACCTCCTGTGCTCCAGCCCATACCCGTAGCCCCTTGTTTCCTATCATTGGGTGCCCCTGAGCAGAGCCTGGCTCCATCCTCCTGACACCTGCCTTTTCCGTATTTATCAATGTTCATGGTGTCACCCCTCAGTCTCCTTTTCTCCAAGCTCAAGAGACCCAGCTCCCTCAGCCTTACCTCATAAGGGATGTGCTCCACTTCCTTCATCATCCTCGTTGCTCTATGCTGGACTCCCTCCAGCAGCTCCGTGTCCTTCTGAAACTGAGGGGCCCAGAACTGGGCACAACACTCGAGATGCGATCTCACCAGGGCAGAGTAGAGGGGGAGACGAACCTCTCTTGATCTGCTAACCACCCTGTTCTGATCCACCCTAGGGTGCTGTTGGCCCTCTTGGCCACAAAAGCACATTGCTGGCTCGTGGCCATCCTGCTGGCCACCAGGACCCTCAGGTCTCTTTCTCCTACACTGGTCTCCAACAGGTCAGTCATGTATTGGGCTGGAGCTCTTCTCACTGATGGTTCTGCCACCGACGGAGGAGTGAGGCCTGGAGCCTAAAAATGTAATCAACGTATGGAGAAGAGTTTGGTAAACGTTGGAGTCAGCAGTGCAAGTGCAGAGCAAATCTAGAGAGTTCTGAGCATCTAATGTAAGTGCCAGGCACTACCAGACCAAACCGTTGACCAGTTCCTGCTGAGCAGCTTAGGAGTCACCAAATGACTCTCTTTCCCAGAAGAGATGCCTAGAGCGAAGTGACCTGAAGTAGCTCTTCTGATTAAAAAAACCTATCATGCATCAGGATTCACTACTTCACCTAAGACTCAGGTGCATGAATCACAGCATCATTCAGGTTGGAAAACACCCCTGGGATCATGAAGTTCAACCATCAGCCCCACTCTACAAGGTCACCCCTAACCCAGATCTCCCAACACCACATCTAAGCAACTTCTAAACACATCCAGGGATGGGGACTCAACCACCACCCTGGGCAGCCCATCCCAGTGCTTGACCACTCTCTCCAGGAAGAATCTCTTCCTGATGTCCAGTCTAACCCTCCCCTGTTGGAGCTTGAAGCCCTTCCCTCTGGTTCTGTCGCTAATGACCTGTGAGAAGAGCCCAGCACCAACATCTCTACAGTGTCCTTTCAGACAGTTGTAGAGAGCCATGAGGTCTCCCGTCAGCCTCCTCTTCCTCAAACTAAACAGCCCCAACTCTCTCAGTCTTTCCTTATCAGATTTCCTCTCCAGGCCCTTCCCCAGCTTTGTTGCCCTGCTCTGCCCTCGCTCCAGCCCCTCGATGTCTCCCTTGCAGTGAGGTGCCCAAAACTGGACCCAGTAGTCACAGACCGGCCTCCCCAGTGCTGAGTACAGGGGGGCAGTCACCTCCCTGCTCCTGCTGGACACTCAGTTTCTAACACCCTCTGTAAAACCATTGGCACAGCTCCTGCACCACCAATGACTGGGAGGGAGGCTCAACGAGCTGGGAGCTCTCCAGGCTGGGAGGGCTCTAGGGTTCACACTCCCCGGGTGCCAACACACAATTGGGAGTGCCTTGACTTTCTTCCCGAACACAAACATGTACTGAGGATGTCCCCTGACAGGCCGTATTTCTTTTTATTTAGAAAACAAAGCAGTTGAATCCTGCCGGAATCTTTCCATGCAACAGACGTTCCGGGAAGTGACCGCGCACAGAACTGCTTCGGGAAGAGCCACGTTCGAGCAAATCACCCTTAGAAACGAGCTTCCAGGCAACTCTCTCCCGGACGTAACATCCTGGCGGCGACGCAGAACACGAGACGCGAGGCGCCGCGTGACAACGGGTGGCACGTTCCTGCTGCTCCGCCTCTCTTCAAGAACCCAAACTCATCGTTTGGCGAAGGAGCGCGTGTGAGATGTACGGGGATAAGATCAGAGAGACTTTCCTCGCGCTGTATCCCGTGGCATCGAGGCTCACAGCCTCTATTTTATGGTTTCTTGTTTCACAGGCTCTGCTTCTGCTCTGGCTGAGGTGTTACAGTTCAGAGACCAACCTGCCGTCTACGAGAAACCTCAGGAGAAGACCTCAGGAGACACAGCTATTCGCTGGGTTGTTTCACTGAGCGAACCCAGCCAGCTGCACTAACAGTGTCTCAGCAGGCACTCGTCAGGGTGTGGATCCCTAAGACAGCAGGAAATCCGGCCAGCAGAGTGACGGGGAGACGTTGTCCGACTTCCTTCCCCCTTGCGTCTCGTGTCTGTGCGCTCGGGCACCGCTGCGACGACACAGCGCACGGGTTCTGCCCCAGACGTACACAGCGTGCCTGCAGCCCAAACTGACGTGTTGGCAACTTCCACGTAGAACCTTCAGAGCCAAGGTTTGGCTCCCAGCGTCCTTCACATGATGCTCTGCCTATTCATGTCCACCTTGTACGCTGACGAACTGGAACAGCCTCGGCCAAAATCAATAAAAATGCCTTCGGAATCAGAGTCGATCGACTCCAAAATCTGATCCACCATGTTCTCGGGGCTGGAAGAAGTAACTGGAAACAAGGAAGGGTCTCTATCCAGTTGAAAAGACCTGTGTGGATCATCCACCGAGTGGAAGAGTCCTTTCTGTTGCTCAGCTGTGCTGAATTTGCTAGAACACTGCACTGATCCGCTGTTGGGTCTCTCCTGGTCTCCTGACAATGAGCTTTTTGTGGCTGTCATGGAGCTCTTTGAACCATTGTCCATGATGGTGGTGAGGTTGGAGTATCCCTGGAGTTCCAGGCAGGAGGTCATTTCTGAAACGGAGTGCCTTCGGATGCCTGTGCCATTGGCAGCCATGCTCTCGGTTTCATACTCAGCCACCGGCGTCAACAGCGGGTTGTTGTAGCTCTTCGATCGCACCACCGGGTTCTTGGCGAGAATGTCACCAGACTTCGAACGCCTGAAGAACCGCTTCTCTGTGAATAGAGAGAGATCCAGAGTAGAATCTGCAAAGCCTCCTGTTTTCAAGATACTAGTAACTGAATCATAGAACCATAGAATGGGCAGGGTTGGAAGGGACCTCAAAGACCATCCAGTTCCAAGCCCCCTCCACAGGCAACGACACCTTCACTAGAGCAGGTTACTCAGGGCCCCAGACAACCTGGCCTTCAACACTGCCAGGGATGGGGCAGCCACA
>JAOXOE010029718.1:0-14058 GCA_028565055.1 Phoeniculus purpureus
GCGGCGAGCTCTCGCCCCGGCTAGCTGCCGGTTACAGGAGCGGAAGGGAGCGGACCCGGCGAGGCCCCTTCGCTACCACCCCACCACCCCTAGCAAGGTGGGGGGAAGAAACACGAGGCTGAAAGCCCCGTGCCCGGGCTGCCTGCCCAGGGGGAAAAGAGGGCCAGGGCCTCGCTCCCTGGTCTTTTATATCGGCCCCGAGCGCACCCTTTAAGGTCACCTCCCCTGGGACAGGGGATCAGGAGAAGAGAGCCCTCTTCCAGCAACAGGACGTTTTCTTTTCTTCATGAAAGCACAAACCTGCAAGTCCCAAAATTCTGGTAGTTTTCAAACCACAACAGTGTGTGTGTGTGCCAATATACAGTATTTTTTCATATACAAAAAACCATTGAACTAATTAGAGCGAACCGGCCCTCTAAGCAAATACCCGAAGGAGTTAACCATTTAATTGAGAAGTTCAAGATGACACTTTGGTGATGAGGATAAACAAGTTTTGCAGCACCTTGATCACAGGCAGGGTTGGACAGTCCAGAGGCTTTTCTCGGCTCTCTGGTGGCGGCTCTCCTTGCTTTCACAAGTTGTGACAAATTTCCATCCGCTGCATATGCTAAGGAGTATCTCTGAATAAGCCTGAGTTTGCCTGAAGAGTGGAAGGGATGACACCGCTTCTGTTGCTGGAAGGAGGCTGGTTCTTCCCCCTGCCCTCATCCTTTGGTTGCTGGTAATGGTTCATTTCTGCTTCATGTGGGGGTCCAGTAATTACCCTTGTAGACCAGTTGTGCTCCCCAGAAGCATTTTAAGTGTGTGTAATAATAGCAACAGCTTTTTTAAAACGTACAGTGTTAAAATTAGAGCTATTTATAAAGTTGTCAGTAACACAGAAACTCTAAGAATATGTGAGTGGTTTTCAGACAGTAAATCAAATGTATTTTACAGTAGCCACCTCTGTTTTCCCCATCAGTATTTTGTTCTAAAATCTATCCATAAAATAGGTGAACTGAATGTATTTGGCTAAAAATATATGTATATGGGATTTTTTTTTCTGCAGAAGTCCTAGAAAAAGACAAAATTAATTGATTTTTAAGCTAACTGCCCCCAAAGTGTCACACACATTAAAAGAGATGGGAAGCTTTGTGCTGAATTTAGGTTAAGATGGAATATTGAAGAGAGGAAACAAACTCTTCTGCAGTTCACTTCACTGCATTTAGTACACGCTTGTCCCTTAAGCACGTTGCCTGCAGTGAACTTTCTGACAAACCTGGGGGCAGCTTCTGGGATTAAAGTTTCCAACATCTGAGATGTCTGCTCTAGCCGCTGGGTTTTGGGCAGCCTTTATCCCTATCGATCAGGTGCTGTATTTCTCTCTGTCTCACACAATTAATATTTAATTGTATGTACAGTTCAGAGCAGATCTATCGGAGGGGAAGATTATCTTCCTGGAGCAAAGAAACCTCCCAGTGAAATTTAATCAGAACTTGGTGTATTCCTGTGCCAAATGTCACTTTTCAAGATTCAGCACTTTGAATCTTCTCATGTGAGTTCACACACAGCAGGTGAAATACAAAACCTCTTCTTTCTGTCCTGCGAGATGTAAATGGATTTTCAAAATAACATCCAAAAGTGATGACAATTATACCCCAGTGAAAATAAAATAAGTCGGGATTTTCCTACTGTGTCAGGCTTTTAGTGACTGTTGTTTAAGTCTATGAAGTTAAGTCTTAAAAAAAATCAGACCTAGTGCTCCGCCTGAAAGTCTGTTGATGCATCTTCCTTACACTGATGTCATTTAATATCCCTCACATTGCCCAGTGCTGAGCTGTGCTCGGGCACAGGAGCTGTGCAGACCACCTCAGCACCTTCCCCCAGCACTCTGGAGGCTGGTGATTCACAGGATTCTTCATGGAGTGGCCCTCAAATCCCGTTTGCAATTGGTTGCTGGATTAAAACAACAAAGGAATCAGCATCAGTTCCTCTTATTAACTGGAAAAGTACATGTAAAAAAAATTCTGTGGTGGATTGCTCTCAGAAGCACTTTCCAGATCAGAATTCTACACCAAAGAGAACACTGGTGAGTGGGAATGTGTGCCCTAGCCTTTGGAACCACAGATGAGACAGTTTAGGCTATACAGGGTATGGTATCATTTCCTTACATCTACATAATGCTGAGTGTGCAATAAGGGGATAGTCAAGGCTTTGAAATGCAATCGTTCACCTGCGATTTCATCATTGATTTGACAGGGGTATGAATCAGCGAAGTCTTCAGGTCCCAGGAGTGAGACATGAAAGCAAGCATCTATTTACAAATGGCTTGCAGGGGGCTCAATATTTGTTTGTGTGATGCCAACAGGAAAAAAGCAACGGTGCTCTCTTAGCATCAGAAGTAATTCTCTTTCAGGCATCAAACTCCTCAGGAGTATTGCCGTGGGTTTTTTAAAAGAAAAAGGACCCAGCTGTCAGCATCCACTAACCCTTTTCCTCTGCTGCATTCTAAGAGCTTTAAACGCAGTGCTGTCACAGGAAAAGGCAAGGACCACTAAGCACAATCACAATTTCAATGATTTTGAGATATATTTAAATATTATTGTTTAGCTATGGTACCTACACAGAACAGCGTACAAATGAGCTGTTGTTCGTTATAGGACAGAAAGAGATAAAATGTGAGAGTGAATAATTTCATCTAAAGTGAAAAGTCTGATGCTACTGAATTATCAGCTAAAAAGTCCCCATCAGAATGGAATAAAACCCCAGAGAAGGACATGTAAAAGTATGTTCTGCTTTTCTGGCAGCTTGGATATTAATAATCATGTGTTTGGTTCACCAGGTGATGCCAAACTGGATCAGCTGATATGGCCACCCAGCCTTCCGTAGAAAAGTGGAAACTAGAGGACGCACACAGGTTCAGTCTGGGAAGGAGTAAGGAGCACTTCACTGATGCTGTTGCTTATTCTGAACTGGCACAAGACTACAACATCCAATTCTAAATACGTGTCCATTGCAGAGAGAGGAAAAACTTGCATCTAAACCTGCAAGCACACTCTGAGGCCAGACCCATTGGAGCGCAAAGCGAGTATCAACCGTTACAAAGAAGAGAGCGGTTGCACCCTGTGCTCCGGCACAGCTCGGGGAGCACCAGATCAAGCAGTAGCAGGGAAATTTCACTCTGCCATGCTAATACATTCTGGGTCACCTGAAGGATGTGGAGGATGACAGTATGTATAAGCAAAAGTCTAAGTTGGAGCGTGCTGGAAGGAAGGAAGAAAGCAAGCATTTCCAGCAATATAAGGAGTGCCTGCTCACTCTACATAGAAATGTCTCTTGCTCAAAAATTAATGCCAAATCTTCACTCCCTCCGGTGTTTTCCAGGCCTTTACCAAGCACAGTGTTAATATAATCTCTTGTCAAGCTGGCAGCAGCCACTATACTTGTCATGGAGTGGTGCTGAGCACAGCCCTGGCAGCAGTGTCCTGCACCGTGCTGTGGGGAGCTTGCGTGGCATCTCCTGAGGCCAGACCTTCTGTCTAAGTGCAGAAAATGAGTACTTGTGCTGCTTTCCCCAGGTATCCCGATCACCCCACGAAGGAAGTACCTCTGCAGAAAAGCCTAGTTCACACTTCGTATCTGCTCAGCAATTTTCATCTTCATCCAAAGCTGGGGTTTGTTTCTTCCCAGTTTTAGCTGTCTGAAAGAGAAGAACAGCCTTAGGCAATGACTGGGCTCCTGCTAGATCCAATGGAGACATGAAAGGGAAGGAGAGAGTGAGAGAGATATAAAGAGGTACTTTAATAAAAAATTTAGGTGGCACTTTAGTAGGTAGCTTGAATCACCGCCTGACATGTCACTAATATGTGAACTGTTCCTCAAGTATAGGCAGCTGCCTAACTGAGGATCATAGAATCGTAGAGTAACTTTCAGATGGCAAAACTTACACATCAGAAATCTCTTGCTTGTGTGAGTTCAGGTGCATGGATAAGAGCAGAGTTTTCCATGCAAACACAATGGCAAACTTCTTCATGCTGAGGATGACAAAACTGTGAGGGGCCGCCCAGAATGATTGTGGAGTCTTCTTCTCTGCAGACGTTCAGAACCTGCCTGGACATGTTCCTGTGTGACCTGTCCTAGATGATCCTGCTCTGACAGGGGGTGTTAGACTAGATGATCTTTCTAGTCCCCTTTCACAGACCATTAAGGAAACCTCAAAAGATCATCTAGTCCAATCCCCCCGTCACAGCAGGATCACCTAGATCAAGTTGCACAGGAACACATCCAGGTGGGTTTTAAATGTCTCCAGAAAAGGAGACTCCACAACCTCCCTGGGCAGCCCCTTCCAGTGCTTTATCACTCTCATTGTGAAGAAGTTCCTTCTCATGTTGATGTGGAACCTCTCGTGTTCCAGATTACACCCATTGCTCCTTGTCCTATCATTAGATGGCACTGGGAAGAGCCTGGCTCCATCCTCTTGACACCTGCCCTTCACATATTTATCAACATTAGTGAAGTCACCCCTCAGTCTCTGTTCCTCCAAGCTAAAGAGACCCAGCTCTCCCAGCCTTTCCTCATCAGGGAGATGTTCCACTCTCTTCATCATCTTTGCGCTGGAAACTCTCAAGCTGTTCTGTGTCCTTCTTAAACTGAGGGGAAAGATAGACCACATCCACTGTTCTGCCATCATCTATCCACCTGGATATGCCCTCATAAAAGGCTATCAGGTTGGTCAAGCATGACTTTCCCTTGGTGAAGCCATGCTGACTGTCCCCCATGACCTTTCCTGGGATGGAGGTGAGGCTGACTGGTCTGTCGTTACCTGGGTCCTCCTTCTTAATGTTTTTGAAGATTGGAGTGACATTTGGTGCCCTGGAGTCCCCAGGCACCTCTCCTGATCCCCATGACTTAGCAAAGATGATGGAGAGTGGCCTAGCAATGACTTCTGCTGTCTCCATTAGCACTCATGGGTGCATCCCATCAGGGCCCATGGATTTGTGTACATCGAGTTTGCTCAACTTATCCCTAACCCAGTCCTCAGCAACTAGGGCATTTTCCATCCCAACTTCCTGTGGAGCCTCAGCTTGGCTTTCCTAGTTACATCCCTACATCCTCTCACTATAAATCATCCCAAGTGGCCATCTCCTTCTTCCATGACCTATAGACTTTCTTCTTCCTCTTCAGTTTGCCCAGCAGCTCCTGGTTTAACCACATAGATCTTCTGGCTCCCTTCCTTGACTTCCTACCTGTATGGATGATCTGATGATGTATGGAAAGACCCAAGAACTCTGGTTAGAGTTTTTGAGGAGGTAATTTATTATCGCCAGTGGGCACACAGGGCTCGTGCCTCTCATAAAGCGTGCACACCAGCTGGCTGCAAAACCATGACTATATGTTGTAAAATAATACATATTAATTAGACTTACCAATACACCTGTACATATTCATAACCTGTTCCTGCCTCTCCCTGCTTCTCATGTAAATTAGGTCTCCTCCCATCTGGGCAGGCACAGTCTTTTGTGGAAATGTGCTCGGGGCCTTGGGGATGAAGTAGCAAGTCTTCCTCACCATGAACATCTTCTAAACTTGGAGTCTCGTGCAAACTCAGAAAAAGCCTTGCTCATTAAGGAGAGCGTCTGCTTCTTTTACCTTTATTTTAACCTTCACCATTGGACAAAGCACACTTGATCCGGCTTGCTATCTCGTTCAAGGCTTATTCGCCTCCTTGGTGTCAGATTTAATGAGTAGCTACTTCATAAGCTTAAGGTTTATGCTCACTGCTTAATCAGCAACTGTTTTCTAATTTCAGAGTTATGCTGCCCTGTCAGTCACTGATCTTGGGCTTCAAAGAATTGGTCTTTGAATGTTAACCAGTTATCTTGGGCCCCTTCACCTGCCAGTACCCTGTCCCATGGGATTTCCCCTAACAATTGCTTGAAAAGACAAAAGTTGGCCCTGCTGAAGTCCAGGGTTATCATTCTGCTAGGTATTCTATTCCTGCCACACGAGATCCTGAACTCCACCATCTCATGGTGGCTGCCCTCAACCTTCACTGCTTCAACCAGACCCTCCTTGTTGGTGAGTACAAGATCCAGCAGCACTCCTTTCCTAGAGGGCTTCTTCACCCTTTGCATCAGGAAGTTGTCACCAATGCACTGGAGGAACCTCCTGGACTGTGGGTGGCTGGCTGAGTAGGACTTCCAGCAAATATCAGGGTAGTTAAAATCTCCCCATGAGAACCAGGGCCTGTAGCTGTGAGGTTGCTGTTAGCTGCCTGTAGAAGGCCTCATCAACTTCCTTGTCCTGATCTTGTGGCCTGTATTAGACACCCATGATAGTGTCACACATGCCTTAATCCGTGCCCCTGTTCCTGCTTGGTTTATGAATGAGTCATGTACTTCAGCTTTGGCGAGATTTTTCCGTATCCAAAATCCAGAGATATTTGGGACTGTGTATTATAGAAGAATAAAGTTCTTGGGTTACTATATTTATTTGCTGGGTTTTCTTAAAAGTTGTCATGTCAAAATTGCTCTATTTCCATGTAGATGTTGAACAGAACATTAACAAAATAGCCAGTTCTAAGCAGTCATGGAGCTGTGCTTCATTTATTTCTGATCCTGATATGTGATTCTGATGCATTATGAGGAAGTTAATCTGCCCTTTGTACTTCGTAAGAATGGAAGGTCTGACTTTCCTTGAAATTTATCTTTAGATTGACTGACTCAGGTATTTGAGGACATGTAGGTTTTTACTGAAGATTTTCCAGTGACTAAGCATATAGAAGGATTTCTATGTTTTATTTCTGGTTTTACGTTTATAGGTTCTTTTATGTCCCATATGGGATGAATTCACACTTCCTTCTTCCTGAGCGGAGACCTTGCTGATGTTTCTCTGTTGACGCTTAATTCTGTTACCTTGCCACCAGTTTTCTTGAAATATGGGAGAACGTAATATTCTGTGTCTCAAATTTGGGCAAGGGATTAAAGACTGTATTCAGAGATAAAAATATATCATATGTGTGAGCAAATAACAAAGCAAACCAAAAAACTCAAATCAAAATGCTGTCTAGTCCTTCTATGTGGAGAAAATGCTGATTGTGAATTAATGCAAAGATGTGTCCTGAAGACTGTAAAAAAATATGAACTTGAACTGCCTCAGAGGGATACTAACTGATGTATAATGACAGTGAGTTCAATGTTCACATGTCATGGTTGCTTATTCCAGCAGAGAAATCCAGATGTTCAGAGACTGTGGTAGAACCTAGGAGTCTCACCATGATTTACGTTGTCTCTGTGCTAATTTTGAGTTGCACACATCCTTGGACCTAAATCTGCGTGGGTCATTGCTAGGGTAAAAATCAATTTTTAACTTGCTCTGTGTGCTCATATGTAACCACAGGGGTGTTTAGTGTTCTTAAATAGCATTTCTATGGGGTATTTCAGATGTGTTCAGATCTAATTCCTCTCCTTTTATTTCCTAACTTGTAGAAACCCAATGCAAGTGGATTCAAATTTGCAATTCTTGTTAGATTCCATCACTTCCTATAAGTATCCTATAAGATACTTCCTTAGTATCTTATAGTTTCTCTCTGTTACAGAGAAACAGTCCTGCATAGTCAGTAAGAAGTAAAAGTGTGGTTTAAGTAATATTCACATGATAGCTATTGTGTTAAATGTGTAATTGCCTCACAGGACACTTACATGCTTATCTATCTAGTAGCAGAAAGGATGTTTTATTAGACCTACACTTGTTGAAATAACTTCGAGTAATGGCCCAAATTCTGCTCAAGACCTACTTTGTCACACGCATGGAGTTTGTGGCAGGATTCTGCAATAGCTTTCTGTGTGTGCAGTGGAAGGGAGAAATTACTTTTCATTGCCAGTACACTCAAAATCAAGCAAGCCTGGACTTTAAAGCAGCCTAAAGAAGTTAGAAAACTATTTCTCATTTTCTTTTAGTGAGTCTTGAGTGTCTTAACTGCCTTAGCTTTAGGCTGCGTTTTAATTCTCAGTCATAGCATCAATATCCTTGTAACTATTGATTTTAAAAGAATTACAGTAGAAGGAGCAAACCCCAAATGTACAGGATAGATAATATCAGCAGCACCAAACTGCTCAGCAGCAGGTCAGTTTAGCACATTACTTGATCAGAAGGGATGGCAGAATTTCTTTTCAATGAACAGTTGGACTAGATGATCTTTTGAGGTCCCTTCCAAATCCTAATGTTCTATGATTATGTGACAGTTGCTTTCAGCATTCAAAATGAGACTCTTCCTTTTGGATAGTGAAGCTGTGTATATCCCTGTGGTTCTGTAGGACTTATGTCATCATCTCCTTGCATGGTGTAGTCTGAGATGAAACTGTCTTATCTGGTGTAGAAGGCATGACCGTAACACTCCAGTATGGGGAGGGGGATAGACCAATTTGAGAAGAGGATTTTCACTCAGACTGGTAACATCAAGGCAGCAAAATACAAATCCTGAAAAGTGAATTTGATGCTTAAAACCTTCATCAGAAAGTTTTGTGCTTTTCATTTAGAATATTCAGGAGACTAGCAAAGTTAAATGCTTGGGTTCCTGGTTTTGTCTTGGAAGCAAGGGAGCAAGGAACCCTTGGCCGAATCTCCTGGTTTTTGTAGCAATGCAACATACCCAGAGACAGTCAATGCCTGAGAAACTTTATTGGGAGACAAAGGAAAAGGAGGGACGTATGTTTTTATTATTTTTAAAGAAGTCTATGGAATCTTTGGGTATTTGGGGGGCCAGGAGTAGGCATCCATTCTTAGCTTTTGTATCCTGCTTTGTACAGCTCATAGTTTGAGGCTAATGAGTGTGACTTTGATGTCTTCTGAGGAATATCATAACAACTACTCCTACCTGATAATAATTATGGTTCTTACACTCCCATTCCCTTTACTTTTCTCTGCATCCACTACATAAAGCAAGAATGCTCCTAAGACTTACTTACACTGCTTCAACCTCCCCAGTCCAGTTCTTACCAACAAAAAGCCCTTTGCTTTTTAAAGCAAGTACTCAATTAATTGAAAGAATGTTAATTACTTAAGCAGTTCTGTCACCAAGCTTGCAATCTGAGTCCTCATCTGTGAGCTGCTCATCCCCTCGTCTCAGCCTTGTTCTCCTTTGCCTCAACACTTCTCAGTAGCATTCAGCTGTATAAATACATTGCTGAAAAACTGCTCCGCTCATTGAACTGCCACCTCCACCCCTAACCTTGCTGTTAATGATCCTGTAGCTTATCCTAATATCTGTTGTCCTGAACAAAATATTTAGATTACCCATTAAATTGTCCAGTCCAACAGAGCAGGAAGAATCTATAAAACCTAATTTGGGGAAGTTTTGTTTGTTTTCAGTTATTCTCAGCTTCTCAGGAATGTATTTGAAGATTAAGTCTAGTTAATTGAGGAAAAATTCCTCGAATAACGTACAGCTTTTCTTAATCATTACTATATGGATCCAGAATCATATAGATGATCTCTCTTAAGCTCTATAGTCTCTAGACACTAAGAAACAAGAGTGAGACATTTACATGGGTTTTCAAAGTGCTTTAGAAAGCAGTAAGAATGTGGGTAAAGCACTAAACATGACATCTGTGGAACAGTTAGCAATAGTTTGTCATTTGTCCTTAAATATTTGTAATTAACTCCCTGACAAAAAAAAACAAACCCAAAAAACAACCAGAGTAGCCAGTAACCTTAAGGGGAGAAATCACATTTGGACAAATTCTGTATGGTTGTGATTTTGGCTTTGCAGCAAAATCTCCAAAGAGCAGTGTGTGCACAGTGCAGCAGAAGCAGAGGCCAAATTACTGTGCTCAGAGGGCCATTAAAATAAGTGAGCTAACATTTACTCACCTGAAAAAATAGCTGGCTAAAAAGAAATTTGAAAATATTTGTTTTTCTGAGAAAGGCATCATGGAATTAGCATGAAATAAACCTGTCTCATTGTTGAACTACTTGAATTATCTGTAGTTCAATTGTTCTAATTCTAATCCAGTATTCCTGCTATTTGTGTACCTGAAAGAAAAATGTGCTAGAGCTATTTAGCAGAACAACAGGATTTGGGTGATACGTCTTTTCAGATCATCACTTCATTCTGTCATTCTGTTAGTTGGCAGAAGTTCTTGCTTTCATTAAAAAATGTAGTAAAAAAACCAGATGCTCTTCTGTAAGGACTTACCAAAAGATGTAGTCTCTTATCTAACCTACTTTGATATAGAATCAACTTCTACAGAAGAATAATTTTAAAAGATAACTTCTTTCATACTGCCTTTGCAGGAGAATCACCACTAAAGCTAGTACTTCAGACCCTACAAATGCTGATAACTCCTGAGGCAGAATTAGATTTCCTAGCAGCAATCAAAATTGCAGTATCTTCAAAAGCAAAACACTGGCAACTGCCAGACAAAGCCTGTAATAAGAAAAACAGTGGTATTTTCACTAAGTGCTGTAACAATCATCATTATTGTCATTTTCAGAGACCACCTCTTATGGAAGAAGTCACTTCAGTGCGACACTTAACAGTTCCATTGGTCAGATAAGAAGCTCGTTAGCTTGTAGGGCCTGAACAGCCCGCTTGTATAGATCCATACAGCAACACAGTTATGTTTAACAATTGTAATAAATTACACAACTGTAACATAAAATCACGTTTCTTGCCTACAACAGCCATTCACATGCAACATCAGGCTGGGCAGTCATGCATAAATTCTGACTCAAGTCATTTCCCTTCAGCCAGACAGCCTAGTGCTGAACATGATTCATCCCACTATCTGGATTCATCAGCATGTGTAACTCACCTGCTGCTGGGATTAGAGTGCTATTTATACTCTTTACTATGGCAACAAATAGAAAAAAAACCCGTATTTTTGGTTTGGGTTTCTCATGTATTAGGTGATATGCAGACATATGATAAAGACACTAATCTTTTTCCCAAATGAATTTGCAGTTTAAATGCCAGACAGGACAGTAGATAAGCCAGGAAAGGGAAGAATGGCAACAAGAAAGTGTCACATACAGCTTTTTAGTCCTTTCATGAAGACGCAGACCTTTAGTTTGCAAGGCTGTCCATCTGTCATTTTTGCCATCAAATGCACTGACATATAATAGATGTTATTTCTAAAATTCATGGATTCTTGTCTGTACTTCTGGATGGGAATTCAGAGCTTTGATCACTGTCCAGATTGACCAATGAATACATATAATGCTTTCTCACTTTTTCAGGAGGAACAGCTTCAAGACTAAAGGGCTTTTTGGGATGCATTCGATCTCTGCATTTAAATGGACAGAAATTTGACCTTGAAGAGAGAGCTAAAATGACACCAGGTGTTAAACCTGGATGTCCAGGACACTGCAGCAGTTATGGTAACCTGTGCCATAATGGAGGAAAATGTGTGGAGAAGTATAATGGTTACTCCTGTGATTGTACCAACTCGGCCTTTGAAGGACCTTTCTGCAAGGAAGGTAGGCAGTGAACTTTGATCCGAAGTCCTTGGCAGTCTTTTCATCACAGCATCATTTCACCTGTGTCAGCTTGGTGTCCTCCATGCTGTAAGATGTTGTAGTATCAGCTACCCCTTCAGCATTCCTGTTTATCTTAAGCAGGCTGTAATACCTCCTTTTGTTGAATTCTGTGATGGCCTCAATAATTAAAACAGTGTTAGTTGTACTACTGACTTTACCAACTATATCCTGCTATGATTCCTGTATTGAATTGCACATAACTTAGCTCAGACATTAGCAAATAGGGCTGACATTTTCACAACAGTTGTCTGCCCATGTCTGAATGCTTAGTTTGCTTAGTTTTAAGCCTCATCCAGCTTTGTCCACCTTCAGAAAATCCTGAGAGCTATTTACAATGTTTTGGAGCAGTGATGTGACAAAAAGAGGTGGTCTTGTTGAGTAGTTTTGCCATTCCTATAACAACCCATCTGAAGAAAATTGATCTGCATAGTTTGGTCTCTGGTGAATGTGTCCTCACTGAGCTGGTAGGAGATATTTCCAACACCAAAAAAAAAAAGGAGCAAGATAAATAAAGAACACCCCATTTAGATAGCATCTTTGGGAGAAGAAGGAACCAGCAAAACTCCTGCTCAGTAGCAACAAAATGCAATGTGAGTTGTTTAATTTCCATGACTGCTCCTCACCTTACAAATTTGACAGGTTTGCAAAGTGGGACTCACGTTGTGCTGGTGTAAACTGGCTTACTTGTACTGCAGTCCTCAGAATTGTGCTTACTTACACAAGCTGAGGATTTAGCACTGGTGCCACAAGAGGTGCATCAAATCAGCTCCTGTTAGGACATGCTGCTGCAGAGGTGGAACTGCTTTACAGGTGAAAGTATTTGCAGACAATCTCTTATCATAATCCTGTCTTTAGTGCACCTCACATTAGAAAAAGCTGAGTATTTCATTGCCAGATTATGTTGTGGTTATTGAAAATACGAGTTCTTGGAATCTGAACATGTACAGGTAGATGTTGCTTCTCTTTTGGTGCTTCCCTTACTGGTTGTCTTTGGGTAAATGTGTTGCTTTAATAATAATGCTCTTTTTAAAAGAGGCTGATAAGGAGAAACACGTTGTCTTTACTATGGGGGAAAGACAAAGAATATTACCTTACATGACAGCTGTCAGAAGATGGTAAGGTATTTATTTGGCTGACAGACTGTGGCCTCTTCCATCCTGTGGAGCTGGAATTTCAGCACTAAGATAGTTGGAGAAGAGTCCCTTCTTCATACAGTGTCCTTCTCTGTACCAGACAAACAGACTGAAAAGAGGGATAAACTGCTAGTCCGACTTAAGGAATGGTGATGTCAGCTGGGTCAGGGGCTTTTTGCGGTATTATATTTCTGGGGATCATGTCCATGCCTCTCTGGGAAATCTGAAAATGCAGACGCTGACATTATTCTCTTGGTTTATATATCCTTTCAGAGGTTTCTGCATTCTTTGAAGCTGGCACTTCCATTACCTATATTTTCCAAGAACCTTATCCTGTTACAAAAAATGCAAGCACCTCAAGCTCTGCCATTTATGCGGATGCTGTCATATCCAAGGAAAATATTGCTTTTAGCTTTCTCACAGCACATACCCCTAGCCTTCTGCTGTATATCAACACCTACTTTCATGAATATTTAGCTGTGATTATCTCCAAGAATGGTAAGTACTCTGGATTTGCTACCAAAGAGAGACCTGTGTAACTGTGTTAAGCTTTTTGTGAGGATAGTATATAGACGTCTGCATTGATTTAAGTTCATTTCTGTGTCTGAAACTTCATCACATTCATGGCATTCAGTTAATGCCAATAGCCGTGACTCTTGTTTACATCCCTTTATGTGGCATTCTGTGCTACACATGCCTGTACAGACTTTGTATAATCCTGTTGTTAGGGATTAAAAATGTGCTTGGACTTTCATTTAGCAAGACTGTACAATAGCAATTTCGTGATATTTATTCCATGCTGAAATAGGTAAGACCTCCAAGATAAGGGAATAGGAAGTACCATGAATGTATAGGAGCACTTGGTGCAGAAATAGCAATGTGGCCAAGATGGCCAGTGGCATCCTGGGGTAGATCAGAAGGTGGTTGGTTAGCAGATCAAGAGATTCTTCTCCCTTTCTACTCTACCCTGGTGAAACTGCATATGAAATATTGTGTCCAGTTCTGATTCTCTCAGTTCAAGAGGGACACAGAAATGCTGGAAAGATTCCAGAGCAGAGCCACAAAGATGATAAAGGGAGTAGAGCATCTCCCAGATGAGGAAAGGCTGAGGGAACTGGGTTTCTTGAGCTTGGAAAAAAGGAGATAGAGGGGTGACCTCATTAATGTTTATAAATATGTGAAGGGTGGGTGACAGAAGGATAAAGCCAGGCTCTTCTCAGTGTCCTCTAATAATAGGACAAGGGGCAATGGGTGTCAGCTGGAGGATAACAGGTTCCACATCAATATGAGAAGGAACTTCTTCCCAGTGAGGGTGACAGAGCACTGGAATGGGCTGCCCAAGAGGGTTGTGGAGTCTCCTTCTCTGGAGATGTTTAAAACCCACCTGGATATGTTCCTGTGTGACTTG
>JAOXOE010029719.1:0-14056 GCA_028565055.1 Phoeniculus purpureus
GTGTGAGCTGGAGCAGAGGAGGTTCCCCATCAGTGTGAGAAGGACCTTCTTCATGGTGAGGGTGCCAGAGCCCTGGCTTCCATTGCCTGTGGAGCAATACTGACCAATTTTTGCCTATGAGCTGAGATAAGCCAAACCCCTCCTAGGTTTTAGCAGCTGCTACAGGCAAGTTTGATGGGATCTCAGCTTATTAACCGAGACTCAGTGTTTTCCTAGCACTGGTGTGGACATCCCACCCCAGCACCACCCCGATGATCACTGCCTGAGTGAAGGAAAGCACAATGCCCTCAGGATTAAAGGGGTTTTACAGCCCAACTCAGGCTCATACGGTCCACTCTGCTTTCACAAGCTAAAGCCACACACTGTGATCTACTGCTGCTTCTTGAGGTGGAAATTAGAAAGAGCATTAATGTGGAAGGAAAATACAGCAGCCAGAACCACTTGCTGGAGCCCAGAGATCTGCCTGTTGCCTGAGATCAATAACCAGGAAGCCCAAGGCTGATCTTTATCAGAGCAGGGAACAAACGCCTGGGAGAGTGGATAATAAGTGCTGTCCAGAGATTTCCCTCCCTCCCTCCAGCCACGTGAAAAATGGAGCCGCTGGGTCCTATAAAATTAGGACTTCATTTGGGTGAAAACTTTGGGTTGCTTTTATTTAACCAGCAATAAAAATTTGGAAGCACTAAAAGCTGCAAATCGCTGCTGTAGCTTTCAGCTGCAGGCGCAGCATCACTTTCCTCACTGAAGGAGACCGTCATGGCAGGGAACATTAGGGGTTGGAAGGGACCGCTGAAGATTATCTGGTCCAGTCCCCCTGCCACAGCAGCATCACCTAGATCCAGTCGCACAATCACAGGATCACAGAACATTAGGGATTGGAAGGGACCCTGAATGATCATCCAGTCCAATCCCCCTGCCAGAGCGGCATCACCTAGATCCAGTCGCACAGGAACATGGCCAGGAGGGTTTGAAACATCTCCCCAGGCTCAGCAGTGGGCAGTAGCTTCTTCTCTGGTTCAACCATAACTGAAAGGTATCTGGTACAGGATCACAGAGCATTAGGGATTGGAAGGGACCTCGAAAGATCATCCAGTCCCATCCCCCTGCCACAGCAGGACCCCCTAGATCCTGGTCTGAATTGCTGCAGCTCACGGTGACTCAAGGCTGACACCTGATGACTGACTGGATTCATGGAAGCACCCTGGCAATTTCTGTACGTCCTGAGTGAACACAGTGCCTGGCATTGCTGCCGGCTGCTGGGTTTCTGCTGAGACACTGCAAGCAGAACCATGACCAAAGCATAGCACGGTCTGGGGTCATCACATAATCACAGCAATCACAGAGCATTAGGGACTGGAAGGGACCTCCAAAGATCACCCAGTCCCATCCCCCTCCCACAGCAGGATCCCCTAGATCCAGTCACACAGGAACATGGCCCGGAGGGTTTGAAATGTCTCCAGAAAAGGAGACTCCACAACCCCCCTGGGCAGCCCCTGCCAGGGCTCTGGCACCCTCACTGCCAAGAAGATCCTTCTCACACTGATGTGGAACCTCCTCTGCTCCAGCTCACACCCGCTGCCCCTTGTCCTGTCACTGGGTGCCCCTGAGCAGAGCCTGGCTCCATCCTCCTGACACCCACCCTTCCCATATTGACCAACACCCCTGGGGTCACCCCTCAGTCTCCTTTTTCCCAGCTCCCTCAGCCTCTCCTCAGCAGGGAGATGCTGCCCTCCCTCCATCATCTCTGTGGCTCTGCGCTGGGCTCTCTCTGGCAGCTCTGTGATCCTGTGTGACTGGATCCTGTGCGACTGGATCTGCTGTGGCAGAGGGATTGGACTGGATGATCTGTCGAGGTCCCTTCCACCCCTAACGCTCTGTGATTTGTTTTCAAGTGACTTTGTTTCAATAGGAATTAAAGGGACAGAGGAAATGCATCTGTGACTGCAAGTTCTATATCTTGTTTCTCTGAGTGCTGGATCTGAGATCAAAGCTAATTGTTTTGAGGGGTTTTTTCAGTATTTGAGGGCTTTTCAGTGGCAGTGCTCTGACGCTGGTATTTCCTATAGCAGAGACTAGTAGCACGGCGAAGTGGGCAACCAACAGTTTGCTCTGCATTAGCATCCCAAGCAGTAGCTAATCCACAGTCTTTCAGGGAAAAAGTAGGGCAAAAAAAAATAGAACAAAGTTAATTCACCGTTTTCTCTTTTACTTTGCCCCAGTGCAGTTTTCATTTTCTGCCCATCTGGGACTTTGCTTTGAACCGCGGCTGTCGGAATCAGCGCGAACTGCTTCCTGTCCACTGTTCTGTCTCCCTGCACACACGCAGGACCCCCGGGCAGAGGTGGAGCGAGCGCTGGTTGGTTACATGACAGTTACTCTGGGCGTGAGCTGGAGCACAGGAGGTTCCACATCAATGTGAGAAGGACCTTCTTCCTCGTGAGGGTGACAGAGCCCTGGAAGGGGCTGCCCAGGGGGGTTGTGGAGTCCCCATCCCTGGAGGGGTTTAAAAACCAAGTAGCCAGAGCACTTGAGGCCCTGGTCGAGGGGTTGGGGAGCTGTTGGGCTGAGGGCTGGGCTTGCTGATCCTGGAGGTCCTTTCCAGCCATAGGGATTCTGTGACTCTGCTCTATGATTCCTTGGAGCACCTGAGGCCACAGCCTAGGGGTTGGGGAGCTGTTGAGCTGAGGGCTGGGCTTGATGCTCCTGGAGGTCCTTTGCAGCCAGGGTGATTCTATGACTCCGCTCTATGATTCCTTGGAGCACTTGAGGCCACAGCCTAGGGGTTGGGGAGCTGTTGGGCTGAGGGCTGGGCTTGATGCTCCTGGAGGTCCTTTGCAGCCAGGATGGACTCTGTGATTCTATGAAGATACAAACACATTGTCATTATTACTGTTTGAGGGGTGGGTTGTCTAATTCTCTGTTTAGATGGGATTATCAGGTGAATAGACCTTTCTCACCGGCGAACTGCGGTTCTGTGTGTGGGTATTCATGGGCAAAGCACTCAATAGTGTTGAGAGACACAGGCAAGCAGGAGGCTCTTAGTAGTGGATGTCTAGGAACACTGTCCTAAAAACAACACCCCCTGTGAGGAGCAACTGGGAGGCTGCTGGGATTTTAATGGCTGATTCCATTGCACAGCCTCTCACAGGGCCGGCTGTACTGTAATGAATAGGCTGCTCGCGTTGATGTTCCCTACAGTCAGCTGCACCTACCTGGAAGACACCTCTGGGTAGCATTGCACGACTTGATCTAGGGGGACTTGATCCTTCTGTGGTGGGGGGATTGGACTGGATGAGCTTTCAAGGTCCCTTCCAATCGCTAACATTCTGTGATCTCCTCATTTTTCAGGTCTGTGTGGAAACGCTGCCTTTTTGTGAGGAGCTCTCTACTCTGCAGTTCACCCCGCAGCCTGGCAGTTTCTCATCACCACCGTAGCTGGATGGTATCAGACTGGCAGCGCTGAAACACGGGTGCCTGTGTTGTCTCTCGCTCAGCTCGAACTCCTTGGCTCCACCAAAGCCCTGAGCTCGCCACAGTGATGCCTGGTGAGGACAACAGAGGTGGGTGAGGTTTGACTTTACTCATGGAAAGTTTCTTTATCCCGTTAAGGAAAAATAAGTAAGGAGCTGGGCAGGTTGAGTTTGGAGAAGAGGAGGCTGAGGGGGGACCTCACTGCCCTCTACAACTACCTGAAAGGAGGTTGTGGATAGGTGGGGGTTGGCCTCTTCTCCTTAGGAACCACTTAGACCCAGGGGAGATGGTCTGAAGTTGAGGCAGGGGAGGTTTGTGTTGGATCTTTGGAAGGAACTCTTTCCAGCAAGAGTGGTTGGGGACTGGAAGGGCCTTCCCAGGGAGGGGGTTGAGTCCCCATCGCTGGAGGTGTTTCAGAACCTGTAGCCCTGGTGTTCACACCCTGCTCTAGGGGCAGCATGGAGGGGGTTGGTTTGTGTTTGTGCATCCATCAGGTGTTGAGGTTTGTTGCTGTTGCTGTGGGTCTGGTTGGACAGGGTGATCTGGGGGGTCCTTTCCAGCCAGGATTATGCAGTGATTGTGTGCTAAATGCTCTACATTAACTCTTTGTCCTTCCATTCTGAAACAGGCACAGAAGGTCACCTGAGCGTGCTAAGCAAGGTTCGCGTACAACTGTGATGAAGCCAGACCTGGTGAACCTCTGCCTCCCTCACAGAATCAGAGAACATGAGGGATTGGAAGGGACCTCAAAAGACCATCCAGCCCAATCCCCCCAGCACAGCAGGATCCCCTAGATCCAGTCATCAGGGATTGGAAGGGACCTCGAAAGACCGTCCCGCCCAATCCCCCTGCACGGCAGGATCCCCTAGATCCAGTCGCACAGGAACGTGGCCAGGTGGGTCTCCTCAGCCCCATGGATGAAGCAGCAGAACGAACATTTCCTAAGGAAGGTTCTCGGTGCCTTCGGTGAACAGAGCTGCACATTTTCCAGGAGCAAGGAGCCCTACGAAAAGGTACTATAGATCTTAATAGAGCTAAAGCCAACATTGCATTCTTAAAATTAGCACTTAAATTGCTATTTAAAATGCTGAACCACTCATCTAACTCTCCATAAAATTCTGCTGAAGAGTTTGAATAAGACGGTGGGAAAGATTTCCTGTTTAACCACTGAGAAACCTGCTACATTAGGCTCTCTAGAGCCAGTTAATTGAGTCCTCCCTCTTCTACTCTGCATATTCTCTGGTTGAGCCCACACATGCAGCTCAAAGAACACCTCCTGGTGTACCACCCTGCTCTAAAAATGAATCTCTGCCTGGTCATGAGCTCTGTCATAGCCAGAGCGGCATCCTTGCGGCAAGTGTTGGCTAAGAACACGGCTGCAAAAGGCTAGCAGCCAGCAGGAGCTTGCTGGAAATGTGATGGCTGTAGGGAACTAATGACAATCACGGTCTCCAATGACCACTAAACACCTCCTCCTTCTAAGGGAAGTCTGGACACATTTAAAATCTATTAAAAACCTCATCTTGGTCAACACTGAAAACTTCCCTTCACAGGATCACAGAATCACAGAACATTAGGGAGCTGTTGGGCTGAGGGCTGGACTTGCTCATCCTGGAGGTTCTTTCCAGCCAGGATGATTCTATGAGCCTATGACTCTGCTCTATGATTTCTTGGAGCACTTGAGGCCATGGAGTAGGGGTTAGGGAGCTGTTGGGGTGAGGGCTGGACTTGATGATCCTGGAGGTCCTTTCCAGCCAGGATGATTCAATGCTTCTGTTTTCAGGCCAGGTGGAGCTCAGTGACTCTTCTAGCCCTTGGCTAGGGATTTCCATCAGGTAAATTAACATGGTTTATGTAATGGTTGCCTGTCTCGTGAGTACCTGGGTAAACTGTGTCCTTGCAGAAGCAAATAACCAAGTGACAAAACATGAAGCAGCTCCACTGAGGGCTGCGCTGGAGTCTGGCTGAGGTGACGCGTTGCCTATCTGCTGACATCTCTATCGGAGTTGTAACGGCAGGGAGGAAGAGCTGGCTGTGGTTGAAGTTCCTGAGGCTAAATGCAGTACAAATACACCCTGAAGTCAACAGACCTTCACGTGCTGTACATCTGTGCTGAATTTGCTTCCCAATATCCCGTTTCCTAGACTTCACAGGGACAGATGGTGGAAGAGAGCTCCCTGGAAGCAGCATGTTCTTCCCCGGAGAGCGGTGTCCTTATGTCTCTCAGATGTGAACTGTCTGGTTGGTTCATAAGCGAAGGGTTGCTGGGCTCAGGTGAAGTTCGCTTCTCTCAGCGGCACAGTGGGACTTCACTAGGGCAGGAGGGTTCAGCTGGGGCTGTCAGGGATGTTCAGAGCAGGTGGTGAAAGTGAATAAAGGGGAGAAAGAGAAGAGAATCCTGAATCCTCCCTGTTGCATGTGGTGTGCTTGTCTGCCACCACAGTGTGGATGCCAGTCCCTGGAGCTGCTCTCCTTGCTCCTCAGCACCTGCTGGGCTCACTGGTGTGATACGGGCTCTCCAGACTATTCAGAACTCTCTGTGATGCGTGACGGAGAATCTGGCAGAAAGTCTTGTCCTCTGGAAAGACTTCTAGCTCTCCCTGGATAAGGAGAGTCCTTCTGCTTCTAAAGGAGATAAAAGCAACCACCCAGCTCAGAGCTGGGGCTGTTCTCAGGGCTTCAGCAAACACTCTGCCCTTCAGTATCAGAGAATCACAGAACATTGGGGATTGGAAAGTTCTGAGTCCACACACAGCCACTTTGAACATCATCTTGAAGAAGGGAGATTGAGGTTGAACATGAGGAACAGGTTCTTTGCCGTGAGAGTGCTGAGATGCTGAAACAAGTTGTGGCTGCCCCATCCCTGGCAGTGTTGAAGGGCAGGTTGCCTGGGGCCCTGAGCAACCTGCTCTAGTGAAGGTGTCTCTGCCTGTGCAGGGGGACTGGAACTGGATGATCTTTAAGGTCTCTCCCAACCCTGGCCATTCTAGGATCCTATGATCTTGAGACAGCACGGAGAACCAGAGAGACAGCTTTGCTGGCACCCTGCAAGCTCAGGAGCTGCTGACCAAGAACAGGAAACGGCCCATTCTCATTTGATCACCAGTAGGGGGGAAAGTGGTCAGTTCTTATGCGAAGGATCCTGATCAGGTTCTTACCTGAAGGCTGCTGGTCAGGTTCTTATGCAAAGCCTGCAAGGCTGGAGCTTGCAGCTAGATGTTCTTTGCACAGATTTACAGGGATAACAGCAATGAAAGGTGCTGGTCTCAGGTGCAGTGACTGCCCACAGTGGGAGTGGTGTCTGGACAACAGTCCTACCCAATTAACATCACTAACACCTATATAAACATCACCCTTTTAACCCGCCTACTTAAGGGGATGAGCCTGGAAGCATCAAGAAGCTGCAGGGGCAGCTGGGGTTCTGCTCTCTCCGTGGGAAAGGAACAACTTCTGGTAAGTTCTGCTGACCTTCTGTCTGTAGAACCTGTAGCTGTCTCACAGTTTATGGATTTATCCCCAGCAATCTGAAAGAATCTGTTGGGATACTGGTGGACCTGGTTTGCTTCTTCAAAGCAGCTGTTGCACTTGGAGCAAACAGGCTGTTTTCCAAGTTTCTTTAGCTTAACTTCTTGTGCATTAGCTCTATGTGGCTGGTCACCCTCCCTAACACTTCACTGGCTTCAATGAGATGTCATAAGGGACGGCCTGGGGCTCAGGGTTAACATTATCCATCAAAAATGTACTAAGCTGTATGGGGTTGAGACCGAAAACTACTTCCAATCTGCAAAACGTCTTGTTACTCTCTGGAAACATCTCCTTTCAGTGTGTTAAGTTCCCAAATCACCTGTGTCTGGTTCTTCTCGTAGTCACTGTGGCGAGACTGGCGCTACTGTTGTGTGCATGGTTTCCACTGCCTCAATCCTCTCTCAATCCTACCCATGAATTCCAGGCCCCACATCCACGTTTGCTGTGGGATGTGATCTCTCGATGGGTATTAAACAGACAAGTGTGGAGCTGTTTTCATGGGTGAGAACGTGGTAGACATGTTAATCACTTGGCTAGCTGAACTGTAATGTGGACTATGGAATCCTTGGTGCTAGGTTGGCTTCTTACATCCCTTCATTTTTTTATCAGTAGAAGCATTTTTCTATAAGCTGTGTGGTGAGGCTGAGAAACAGGGATATGGAGCTTGGCCGCGTATCCTCCCGACACAGACTGGATGGCCGAGCCCAGAGAGTTTGAGGTGCGTGGGGTTTGATCCCGTTGGCGACTGGTCACAAGTGGTGTCCCCCAGGGCTCAGTGCTGAGACCAGTCGTGTTTAACATCTTTATCAATGACCTGGGTGAAGGGATCGGATGCCCCCTTAGTAGACTTGCAGATAACATGAAATGAAGTGGGAGGGTCGATCTGCTGGAGGGTAGGGAGGTGCTGCAGAGGGACTTGGACAGGCTGGAGCGATGGGCTGAGGCCAGTGTCATGAGGTTTGACAGAGCCAAGTGCTGGGTCTTGCAGTTAGATCACAACAGCCCCCAGCAGCTCCAGGCTGGGGGAAAAGGGGCTGGAGAGCTGCCTGGTGCAAAAAGGACCTGGGGGTGTTGGGTGGCAGTCAGCTGAACAGCAGCCAGCAGGGTGCCCAGGTGGTCAACAGCAGAGAAACAAGCTGTTCCATCCCCTTCGGTGGACTTCTCCTGAAGATGATTTGTCTCTTTGGGGCTTCTCAGCCTGGTTTTCACTTGGGTTTATTCTGCTGGCTTTCTCTCAAGCATCTTCATTTCCAGATCCTTCATCCTCTTTGGATGCTCTAGATGCAGCACTTCACACTTTGGGTCAGTGAAGGGATCTCTTCTGCCTTCCTCGGACCATTTCTCCAATTTATCATGATAATCTCGAGCTTTCATCCCCTGCTCCAGTGTGCTGCAGCCTCTCCCAGGCTGGTAACGTCTCGGGGGGTAATAAATTCCATCCATTCCGTTACCCATCTCACTAATGAGATCAGTGAATAGGAAGTACGTTGGTGGTGCCAGCATAGGGAGCTTCAGCACGAGAAAACAGTGAGCCTGAGGTAATCACTTCTTCTCACTACCTTCTTTGGGAAGTCCGAGGCGCCCAGTGCAGTGTGGAACCTGGAGAAACACCAGGCTTCCTGGTACAGAACCTCCACCTTTCAGCCTCAAACCACTGCGTTCCCTTGAGTTGCACAAGCGTAGCGGGTGCTTCCATAGAGAACTGAAGTAGTTCTGGCTGTGCACACAAGCTGGTAGGTTTGAGGGAGGTCTTTGCTCTTGCTGATGTGCTGCTTGACAGTGTTTCTCGAGTGGGGCTCATGATGGCGAAGGAAGGAGTGCTGAGTGGGGTGACTCACACTCAGGAGCTATTTTCATCTGGCTTATGTGGCTTTGTTTTCTCTCCGTGTTCACAAGTCTCAGAGAAAAGGAGTTCTCTTGGTGCGAATCCACCGTGCTGGGAGCATGTCTTCATGAAACCCCAGAACGTTAGGGACTGGAAGGGACCTCGAAAGGCCATCCAGCCCCATCCCCCTGCCACAGCAGGATCCCCTAGATCCAGTCATTAGGGATGGGAAGGGACCTCCAAAGATCACCCAATCCAGTCCCCCTGCCACAGCAGGATCCCCCAGATCCAGTTGCACACCCAGTACCTGTGTGAGAAGCCGGAGTCATCCGATTTCATAACGACTTCCCACCCACTCCGACACACTTTCCCTGCTTTTCATCTCCTTAGCAGCAGTGGAAATGAGTTTGTCGAGTGCAAGACAATGGGTCGTCCCTGCCCTTCCAGAGAGGCTGGGGCTGCCAGCTCAGGTGAAGGAATTCTGCTGCAGTCACTGCTCCGGAGGCAGTGGAGCGTTTGTCTTCCCCACCTCCTAAGCACTACTGGGATGACACCCCTGTGCAGATGTGCGTCCACGACGGTCTCCACAGACCTACCCGAGGCAGACATCTGTCTCCATTAAGCCCCGAGCCGAGATAAGGCCGTTCCCGTCGGCAGCACGACGGCACGTTATATTTTAGAGTGAAGGATCTGCCCGGGAGACAGCTCGTCTGCATGCGAGCGGTGCGGAGGAGGTGCTGTAAATCACCACAGAGCTGCTCGCGGTGCCGCTCGGTGAGCCGGGCTCCGTGTCATTAATTAGAGCCGGCTGAGGGTGGCTTGTTCGCCCATCAGCTGAGCCGAGGCACCCCAGTAAATAACAAAACAGGCTGATGAGGCCGAGTCATTAATTAGGCGCCTTCACGGTGAATAAACAGAGAGATCTTCCCGTTTGCCAGGGACCCCGGTGACACCGTGATACACGCGTGGTTGTGGAAGCTCCTGAAATGGGATTAGACATCTTCATCTATTAACTGGCAGCTTTCTGCCCGGTGACGAGGGGTGCACACCCCACGGCGGATGGCACGTCTGCCTAGCTTTAGTCGTTGGGATGTATTGCTCTGGCGGGCTCGGCCAGCCGGGGTCAAGGGGACTGCACCAGGTGAGCTCTGCAGGTCCCTTCCAATCCAGTCCCTGATGACGATGATGCTCTGAGAGCCTGCTGGCATAAAAGAAGAGGGAGAAAAGCTTGTTAGTACTGGGGATTGGACTGGATGGTCTCTCGAGGTCCCTTCCAATCCCTAATGACTGGATCTAGGGGATCCTGCTCTGGCAGGGGGACTGGACTGGGTGATCTTTGGAGGTGCCTTCCAATCCCTGATGCTCTGTGATTCTGTGACCTGCAGTGTTCAGCCACCAGTCTGGGTGGCTTTTATCACTCTAACAATGCAGAAGATGATTTAAAGTCTGTTTTATTATCATATGGATGGAAAAGTCAGCCATTAGTTATTTGGCTAAAATATTATATTAGGATAATATTAGCTGGTGAAAACATGAGCTGGTGTCTCCTGAGCAACCTGTGAGGTGCACTGTAGGGATCTTTCATCTTCTGAGGATGTGAGCATTGGCAGCTTTTCCAGGCAGGACATGAAGGTGCCAGACAGATCAATGTGCTGAGCAGACAGTGACAAGTTCCCTTTTCTTATGTAAGACACGAGCACTGCACGTTGAGCATTAACGTCATCTCCTGGAATGTAAGGTTGTTCTTATCAGCTCAGTATCAGGGCACTGATCCACTCCATTCCTGTAACAGCTGATCTCTCCATAGCCAAATGTCCCCCCTCTGCAGCACTGTCTCTGTGACCTGCCGCAGCCACTAGGGCCACAACAACCATTTCTAGGTTGCAGCCATCACTTGTGTATTCTGACCCTAACTGCCAGCTTAAAGCTGCTGAGATCGATGCAGTGCTGGGTACGGACTGGGCTGCCCAGGTTGGTGGTTGAGTCTCCATCCCTGGATGAGTTTAAAAGTTGCTTAGCTGTGGTGCTGGGGGATCTGGTTTAGGGGTGACCTTGTTGGACTGGATGATCTCAGGGGTTTTTTCCAACCTGAATAGTTCTGATTCTGTGACTCTATGAACACTTGGCTAGGTGGGAGGCAGAGGATCCAGTAAGATCAATCCACTGGTCTCAAGATTTTCTAAGTATTTAAGTGCCAAGTGACAGTTAAGGTTTTTCTGAGTTTGCAGTAAATCATAGAATCACAGAATCAACCTGGCTGGAAAGGGACCTCCAGGATCAGCAAGCCCAGCCCTGAGCCCAACAGCTCCCTAACCCCTAGACCACAGCCTCAAGTGCTCCAGCTACTTGGGGACTCCAGCACCTACCTGGGCAGCCTGTTCCAGTGCCCAACCTCTCTCTCAGCAAAGAACTACTTCTTCAGATCCAATCTAACCTCCCCTGATGCACCTTGAAGCCATTTCCCCTCGTCCTATCATTAGAGAAGAGACCAGCAGCAGCCTCACTACAACCTCCTTTTACGTAGAGAGCAAGAAGGTCTCCTCTCAGCCTCCTCTTCTCCAGACTCAATAACCCCAGTTCCCTTAGCTGCTCCCCACAGGCCCTGTTCTCCAGCCCTCCCCCGCTTCATTGCCCTTCTCCATCCCCTCAATGTCCTTCTGATCCTGTGGCACCCAAAACTCGACACTGGGTTTATTCTGACAAGGTCTCTTGTTTCTTTTATCCATAATAGACACCTAGAATGCTGCTGAACTGATAATAGCTGTGAGGAAGCCAGCGTGCACCAGACTGACCATTTGAGGCTGACAGGTTGACGCAGTGGTGAGCAACCAGCCAGGTGGCAGATCACTGCAGTTACCGTTGTGGCCAGTCACAGCTTGTTGAATCCTCAGGTTTACCTGCATGGGGTCGAGGGGTGTAGCCTTTAAAGGACACTAATAGGAAAATATTTCACAGAATTGCTGAGGCTAAAAAAGCCCTCTGAGCTCATCCAGCCCAGCTCAGGACCTAACATCACCCTATCGACCAGATCAGGGTGCTCAGGGCTGCAGCCAGGCTGTCCTTCAACACCTCCAGGATGGGGACTCCACCACTGCCCTGGGCAGTCCAGTCCAGGCTCTGATCACCCTTTCCATGAGCAAGGGCTTCCTAACATCCAACCTAATGAACACAGAAACAGAACCCACAGTGGTTGCTCGAGAGGGATAGTTCCTGTGCAGCTTGATCTAGGGGATCCTGCTGTGGCAGGGGGATTGGACTGGATGATCTTTCAAGGTTCCTTCCAATCCCTAATGGTCTGTGATTCTGTGATCTCAATGGCCATGAGGTTTGGTTGTTTATTTGGAGAGTCCACCCTCGGTGCCCGGAGTTGCTCTCTGCAACTGTCGCCTTCACGCTCCAAGAGGGACTGCAGCAGGTTGCTGCTGGCAGCCCTCCTGCCTCTGCAGTGATCCCAGCAGCATAGCCTGTGAAAGGCACGGGATGTACGTGCCAGGAGACCTGGCTCGTGCAGAGATTCGCAGCTGATGTCACCCAGCTGGCACCGGGAAAGGGATTAGCCAATGTCTAGACACACTTGAGGCTTGCAGGGGCGAGCTGGCTGTGCGCAAATGGGTCTGGACGACACTGAAGCAACCTTGGTGGCCTGAACAGAGATGGATGGGGTGAGGCGCTGCCAGAATTCCCATCCCTGCCGCTTGCGGAGGAAGCGTGACCGTTGTCGGTGAGGCAGATGGGCAGTTTAAGTGTTTGTGAGGAGTCTGGGCTTCTCCCCCTGGACGTTGTCCAAAGGAAAATCTCTTTTAGCTTCAGTGTGAGAAGGAGACTGAGCCCTTCTCCTCTTCTCTCAGAATTTCCTGTTGCTCTCTGTCCCTCTGTTGCCTGGAGATGCAGCTGCCAAAACTCTGCCTGATAATCTGCTGGGGTGGCTACTGCTGCTCTTCATCCCTGGTCTCAACAGTCTGAGGGATCCCATGCACCCAGTTATGAACATTAGGGATCCCTTTGGAGGGCAGCTCCTTTGCTGTTAAAGCAGGGAAGTGCTGCAGGGAGGAGCAGGCATCCCTGCCCTTGGCATTTATCAAGGCCTCTGGCGCTGCAGGACTGTGAGGTTACGAAGCCTTTGGCCATCACGACCTGTAGCCTTTCTTCCCTGGCCATGCAGAACAAACAGCCTGAGAGCTGGAGAGGCTGGGGGTCTATGTTATTGTCACCTTCACTTGCCAAGATGCTCTGTCAGGTGGGATGAGCATCCTTTTCCATGCAGCTGGAAATGCGCCCTCCACCCAGGACAGACAGTGACCCCCAAGGAACCTCTCGCAGAGCTCAAGATGTATGTGATGGAGAAAGCTGCTCCTTCCCAGCCCGCTCAGCTAAGGCGCCACAGCAGGATCCCCTAGATCCAGTCGTTAGGGATTGGAAGGGACCTTGAAAGATCACCCAGTCCAGTCCCCCTGCCACAGCAGGATCCCCTAGATCCAGTTGCGCAGGAACATGGCCAGGTGGGTTTGAAGCGTCTCCAGAGAAGGAGACTCCACAACACCCCAGTGAGGCTCTGTCACCCTCACTGGGAAGAAGGTCCTTTGCACATTGATGTGGAACCTCCTCTGCTCCAGCTCACGTCTGCTACCCCTTGTCCTATCATTAGATGCCCCTCATCTACTACTGAGCAGCCAAAGAAAGGGGGTGCAGTTGTAAAACTGACACCCCGGGAAATGTTTGCATCACCTTCTCAGCCAGTGCTGTTCACATCACTGCTGTTTGTGCACCGGGTGATGCAGCCACACTTGTTTTACTGACTATTTAATGTCACCGTAATCAGCAATAAAACATTACGGCTCCGGAGCTGGAGGGGGAATAAATGGTTTCCATCATTTTTATTACCCTGATTTACGTTTCGACATAAATATTTGGAGATTTTGCACAGAGAAGGGAGGAGCAGAACTGCTGGAGCACAAAGGCATCGTGCTGTGGTATGTCTGCCCTTGTCTCACCGGTCTGACCTGCTTGGGCAGCCTGGGGTGGATCAGAACAGGGGCTGTTACTACATAGAGAGAGGTTCTCCTCCCCACCTACTCTGCCCTGCTGAGACCACATCTGGAGAGTTGTGTCCAGTTCTGGGCCCCTCAGTTCCAGAAGGACACAGAGCTGCTGGGGAGACCCCAGCGCAGAGCCACAGGGGTGATGGAGGGAGGGGAGCATCTCCCTGCTGAGGAAAGGCTGAGGGAGCTGGGGCTC
>JAOXOE010029720.1:0-14052 GCA_028565055.1 Phoeniculus purpureus
GTTAAAATCCCCCATGAGAACCAGGGCCTGTAGCTGTGAGGCTGCTGTCAGCTGCCTGTAGAAGACCTCATCAACTTACTCATTCTGATCTGGTGGTCTGTAATAGGCACCCACGACTTTGTCACCCATGCCAGCCTGCCCCTTAATCCACACCCACAAACTCTCAACAATCTCTTCAATCCACCCCTGGAAAGAACTCAATACATTCCAGTTGCTCTGTCACATAGAGAGCAACTCCTCCACCCTGCTTGCTGATCTGTCCCTCCTCAAAAGGACATAGCTGTCTATGACCACATTCCAGTCACGCGAGCTGTCCTGTCAGGTCTCCATAATTGCCACCAGATCATAATCACCTGACTGGACACAGATTTCTAACTCCTACTGCTTATTCCCCATTGGTGTACAGGCATTTCAGGGAGTGAGCTAAGTGCTCCAATTTCACCCTAGGACAGCAAGAGGCCACCTGGTTTTCATTAAGACCAGAGGTCTGTCCCACTGGTGCATGCCCATCAACTATACCACCCCCACTCAAATCTAGTTTAAATTTCTCTGAATGAGCCCTGCCGACTCCTGCCCCAGAACCCTTTTTCCCCTCTGAGATAAACCCCTCCCATGTGCATCTGCAAGGTCTGGTGCCTGATGAAACCAGTCATATTAAAGAACCCAAAGCCCTGCCTGTAACACCAGTCTCATAGCCAGGCATTAATGGACTGAGTCCTTCTATTCCGGCCTGTGTCCTCACCCCCAAATGGAAGAAATGATGAGAATACAATGTGTGCCCCACAGTCTTCCACCAAATGTCCTAATGCCTTAAGGTGTTTCTTCATTCCCCTCAGGCTATGGAATAGAGCTTCCTCCCTGCCTATCTGTATGATCAGCAGTGGGTTATAGTCAGCTGATCTCACCAGGTTAGAGAGCAACCTAGTGATATCCCTGATTCAGGCTCCAGGTAAACTGGAGACTTCCCTATGATGAGGGTCAGCTCTGCATATTGGGCCCTCAGTCCCTTTCAGGAGCGAGTCTCCAGTGACTAGGACCCTTGTTTACTTTGTGGAGTTCATCATATTACTGGAAGACTTCCTGAATTTATGCGATCTTGCTAGGACCTCTGGTATGGGTTCTGTGTTTTCTGTCTCCTTATTAGACTGGCTGTCTTCCAATAGGGGCTTATATCTATTACTCAGTGGCAACTGGGGAGGTGAGGCAGGCAAGGGTGATACTCACCTTCTGCCATGGCACTGCACTTGGCTCCAATCACCCCTTTTACTTGGGCTTCTGTCCTCCACCTGAGAACTATAGGATACAGGCCCCCTCTGAATCTGGTTCTTATTTAGCTGTTGTCCAGACTGCTGAACCTGGGTCCATCAGTCTACCTCTATTTCAGCCTCTAATTCTCCTGAGCCTTTCTAGTTCAGCTTGCAGCCTTTCAACCTCATCTTGCAACTGTGCCGCCCGATCAAGCAGATAATCTACCTGCTTGCATCATACGCAGCCAGGACTCATTCTTCACAGGGCTGCTCTCAATCCAGCCATTGTCCAGCTTGTATTTGTTCTCAGGCTTGCCCCAACCCAGATGCACAACCTTACACTTGGCTTTGTTGAACTTCATAAGGTTTGCATGATAACAGTAATTATCAGTGGATATTAGCACCTATTTTTCCTGCCATTGTTATTAATAATAGTCATTGTTGTTATTCCTATGGTAGTTAAAAGAATAATAGTGTTATTGCTGTTATTATATGTTCTTGTCATTGACCTGTAACCCCAGTTACTTAGAGTGCTGGTCATCTCTGAGGACACCTCTGTTCTAGGCTTTATATGAGCCAAGCCAGACATGGTGGCCCAAGGGGCACCTTGAGGAGATGATTTAACTAACAGTTCTGGGCTACTGTATAAACCTCATGCCTGGATGTAAGATCTCAAGATGAGCCTAACACTACATATGTATTTTGCATATATTTGCATACTTCAACACATCCTGGAAGGCTACAGTGTCTGTTGATGAGAAGCAAGTCCAGTTCCATGTGCAGCAGGTTGTGCTCGACATCTGCCAGGGTCCACTCCTACCTGAACTATCCTAGGATTGTACATCTGCAGCAAAGCATGGACATCCCCATGTGAATATTGTGCCCAGCAGTGTGTCTTCATGTCAAGACAGGCACTTTAATAGGCAAGATTTTGCCTTAATTCTGGAGTAACAGCATTTGTGACATTCATTTCTCATTCACTAACATCTCCTCTGTTCCAGGAGACCTGAGGAACTCTACCCTGACAGCAAAGCCCAGGATGTCCCAGGCAGATCTGGCCATGGAAAGCCTGCCAAAGCAAGGTGTCTGGGGCACACCACTGGCTCATCCCAACTCTGAGCAACAGAACACCAGAGTCACAGTGCTGTCTTTGGCCCCTTTCCAGCAGGTGACTGACCTTCCTGCTTCTCAGCAGGGCTTTTGCCAAGAAAACACATGATCAGTATTTGTTTGTGAAGCAGGCAGATAGCAACCGTCAACTCGCTGCTATTGACTACTGTTGGAGTGAGTCCAGAGGAAGCCACAAGTCTGATCAGAAGTCTGAACAATGTCTCATACAAAGAGACTGAGGGAGTTAAGGTTGTTCAGCCTGGAAAAGACAAGGCTCCAAGGGGACCTTCTGACAGATTTCCAGTACCTGAAGGGATCTACAGAAAAGCTGAGAGGGATATTTTATGAGAGATTCTAGTGACAAGATAAGGGGGACACCCTCCATCCCTAGAAGTGCTTAAGGTCGGGTTGGATGGGGCTCTGGGCAACTTAGTCCAGCAAAAGGTGTCCCTGTCCATGGCAGGGAGGTTGGAACTAGTTGATCTGTGAGGTCTCTTCTGACTTAAACCATGCTATGACTCTATGATTCCATGAATTTGAGCCCTGGACTATGGCTACACAACCAGTCTGGCTCCCTGTCCCAGGACACTTTGACTTTTTCTGCACCCAGGTTCTCCATTCACCATAGGACAACTTTCGTCTCCCCAGCCAGTGTGCCCATGCCACAGACAGACCCATCTTTCCATGGGATCATGAGTGGTGAGGGAGAGTTATAAAGGCCAAAGCTCCTCCCTGTTAACGCTGATGATGCTGTCACATGGAGTTCGTGATTTCCTCCTTCTGGGAAGGACTCTGTTACTTAGTGCCCTGTTTAATCATTTACACCAGGGCAAGTCAAGGTGGGACAGACATTGTGTTCCCGGGACCTCAGCGCTTGGGGAAGTGTTACACTGCTAGGACTCCCAGCCTGCCAATCTTGCTTCTGCAGCCCCATACCTGACCGCCTGGGGAGTCATCCTCTGATGCAGCAGAGTCCTGGGAGGCTAGGTTTTTTGAAGGGATTTCAAACCACTGTTATGGCCACCTCCAACCACAGATCTCCCAGGTAATGTCATTCGTCTGCTTCGCTGTGTGCCTAATTGACCCATGCCCAGTACCTTGCCCTCTCCACCCAAGAAAACATTAACTCCTTCCCACCCACAGCATGACTCCCTGTCACACCCAGGGAGCCCTGGCTGCTGCCTGCTGACCTGCTAACAAACACACTGTCCATGCTACAATGCTGATACTCCCTCTGAGTCCTGAGAAGTGCCAGTGGGCATCTTGGTTCCTTCTTTTGTGTTCAGCAGCACCTCTGCACTTCCCATCCCTCATGCCATGCATTGAGGCATTCACGTTTCTGATGGAAAGCCCCTGGCTTTGTGCTGTTGGAAGAGCTTTGCAGGTGGAGAGATTGTACATGGAATAATGAAGAGTTAGCACTATGCACAGAGCAAATACCCAATGTGGCATCTGACCCATCCATCTTTTACATAGAAGCAAGAACCAGTAGTGGGTATGTGATCTGGGAGTCTCTTTGCAACATGTACCATTGACACAGTTCAAGGAGCTCCGTGTCTGTCATTCATTGAACCATCTGCTCACAGCCCCAGAGCCTGGGGCACTGTAAACACTGTGGGAACAGGAGCATCAGTAAGATGTAAACAGGAAGACTAAGAGAAATTCATGTGTCACCGATGGGAGGGCCTTGTTTCCAAAGTAACTGGGTGGATCCTCAAGTGACTGAGAGGAAGACTGGAAAGGACATGAAGAGGTGACCTCGTCCTTCCCTCTGCCCCAAGGTGAGATCAAGCTTGCCTGAACCAGTGCTGAGAACTCTTAGTTTAACCTGCCCTTGCAACAGACAGGTCCACCACGTTTGTTGGTCTCAGCTCTGCTAAGTCCCTGCCTGTACCAAAAAGGAATGACCAGTTCAATTGCGGAGTTATTGGTTATTGGAGAGGAAGGAAGTAGGAAGGAGAACCTTAGAGGCTGATGGTTAATGATTTGCAAATATCTGGTGAAAAGCAAGAAATAAACTTGGAGCATTGTGTGCATACAGGTGTTTACACTTGCTGATGGGAGTCTGATATAGCTACAAAGTGCTGTCAGTGTCTTACACAAGATGGTCCAGGTGTGTATGTTTACTTCTTCTTGCATGGCATGCTAAGCATACCATGGGCATTTACCTTGCAGAGGCATTTCCAAGGTGACCTGTGGGACCATGTCTTGGATAGAAACCAAATCAGCAGTTTGTCTGAATCAATAAATCTCAGTGCAAAATCATGCCACCACTTTGGGCTTCAATATTCATATTGCTTCAAGGCAGACTGCAGACACACTCTATGTGCAGGAGACATCTCAGATAGTCTCACAGATGTCCACCAATCCCTCCTGATCACTGCAGAGAGACATTGCAGGATCTGCCTAGGATCTACTGTTTCTCAATGTGATTCTGCAGTGCTACACATGAAACATTAAGGTTTATCTCCATGCAAACAAGCATTTGACTTGCTTTCCATAAGTACCATTTCCTACCTGGCCACATGAGAGAAAGAGAAACAGAGCAGGACCTGTCAGCTTAAGCCACTGCCTCAATGACTATGCTAGATACAACTAAAAGCAAGAAGAGAGCCTGTTTGGAGACAGCAGATGGTGAAGGCTACAACTCAGGCTGTGGATCATGGGGTTCCTTGGGCGCCGGAGCTCATTCAGAGGCAGAAGCCTATTTCAGCTGGCCGAAATCGCTACTCAATGGGCTGCACCTCCATTGGAAAAAGTAGTGAGCCACAAAAAACCAAGGCTAAAACCTGGCTTTTAAGCCCAGATGCTCTCTTGCATTGCAACAAGCATTCAAACACAGAATCATAGAATTACTTCAGTTGGAAAAGACCTTTAGGTCTTCAGCTGTACCAAAGCCACTCTGGCCCTAAGCTCCAGATTTCCATGACTTTTAAACACATCTAGGATTTTTTTCTTAAATTTGGACAGGAGTTTTGGCATCTGCCAGAAGACCAGAGCAAACCTAACTGAAGTTGATTTGGTGTCCAATATCTGATTATGGTCCTAATTCAGCTCTTAATACACTGCTCCAGTCACTACTTCTATCACTAAACCTGTATCATTAAATCATTCCGCAGCCCCCCGGGGAACAGTTAAAACTCAGGATGGCCTCTCGGCATTACTGTGCAATTTAGCTCTGTTTAATTCCCTTTAGCTGAGAAATACTATGAAAATCTATCTAGGAGACCAGCAACACAGCTTCTATTCTTGACAGATGCACAAGCACAACGTTCCACTGATAGCACTTGCTGAAAACTAGAACCTCATGATTTATCCAAGGCTCCTAAGAGCTTGATATCTGCTGTTCTTCCAGCATGGAAATGCAAAGTTTGAATATAAAACCTGCCTTGAAAACGTCTGTGCAATCCAATCAGCCAGTAAATTTCTTACAGATGATAGCACACTGATCCCACCATAATCCAATGTTTCATAAATGTCTTAAAAGATTAGGGCATCACTTTCTGCCCAAATGACAGAGGAGATTCACATCTCTGCAGAGTAAACACTGGCAACAGTCTTGCATAAAAGCCTCCACTATTGCTAAAATTCTCCTCCCTACTTCCTTACAAAGGCAATTACATAATCAGAAGACTTCATCTTTCAAAAGCAATACTTTTCATTAAACAAGATGCTCTGCTGTCAGTGCACAATCACACATCAAATGGGACGGAAGGGAAGGTAGCTGGACTGTGTCGCCTGACTGCCCTGCAGAGAGGACTACAGCCATTCTGTGACTCATCCCTGCTTGCTGTTTTCTTTTGTTAATTCCTAGCTCCAGGTGTGCGAGCATGCTTGAAGGAGCATGCAAAGATGCTTTGACGCATGGATTATGGTCCCCAACATGTGAGATGCTGAGTGTCAGAGTCACACATGCTCTGTCCTTCTTATAAAAGACAAGGTTTGCAAGTGTGAAGGGAGGGGATCAGAGACTCTGGCTAAAAGACCTGCAGGTGTAGAACTGCTATACAAGCCTCGCCTGATGCTTGCCAAAATTTGGAAGAACTAAGCCACTGTCCTGCTCAGCCAAGCTCCCTTAGGGACTAATAGATCTTCTGCTCCCTTTGCCACAAGGCCTGTTAGTTCCTAAGCTGCAATGAGATCTGCCAGTTAGGACAATTACTGCCTGAATCTTAAAAAGATGTCTTCATGTGAGCTTGTCATCTAGATTCTCTACTATCTATGTGGAGACATCGCCTAGGATGAGATGTCCTAGTCATGCCTGTTTCTCTTGACTATAGATGGTGAATTTCCCACAGTCTGTCACATCCCAGCTACTTCTCTGCATCAGGTCTGTGCACAGATACAGCAGTGGCTACCACTGGCACCACCTCCTGATCAGTTGAGAGCTACAAACAGCAGCTCTCTCAGGAAAAATGACACCAAGAGCCATATACACATCCTAAAGGACCATGTCCATCAAATAAGCTAACCTGCTGCAAAAGATCTCTGCTTGCTGCAGCGAGACTCCCTGAGAGAGCTGGGCTCCAACACAGTTTGCTGCCTCACAGGAAAGCCTCACTTGCCCTCACTGGTACTTCCCCTTGAATTGGTGCCCTGGATTAGGACACATATATTGTCCTCAAATACATGAGGCCAAATGGTGCAGGGGTGCTGAGGACACTCATCTGCATTTGGGATAAGCCTTACATCTCTCGTTATTGTTGCATCTGCAAAGGGAAAATAGAGGACAGAAAGGACTGGATTTAACACTGATCTCCTCTAAGGCAGCTGAGTGAGGGATGTAATTCACTGAAGTGCCTTCCCTCAGCAGGAGAGATCTTCCTGATGGCTGCTAATGAAATAGCAGGAAACAGTATTTTCCTGCTCAGACCTGGCAAGCAAAGCGCACAGAGGGGGGATTTTTGGCAGAGTTCCTCTGAGAGAGCAGAAGTTAACATGGTAATTCAATGAAGGCACATGGGAAGCAAAGACAAGGAGGTCACGACAACAAGATCACTAGGGAGGAGGTCAGAGTCTGCGAGACAGTTCATGACAGTCATGAACTGCAAAGGGAAGGAGAGAAAGCACAAGGAGAAAGTGATGGAGACAGGAAGGAATGGGACAGGGAAGGAGGGGAAGAGGTGAGTGTCCCCAGAGTGTTCCCATCAAGGGCAGAACTGGAAAAGTCCAGACATACAACACAGCTGTGGCCTGCTATGGGCCTCCTGGAGGGACTGTCACTCCTACAGAGCTAAACCTGAAAATAGATGGACTTTACGCTTTATTTTCGAGAAGATCCCATCTTATATTCAGCATGATGCATTTGTAGTCTAAAAGTCCCCTATCACTTTTCACTGCCATTTCTCTGGCTTCAGTTCAGGCCCCTTATGTTTCAAGGTTATGTAATGTCCCACCACCACCATCCATCCCACTTCAATACTTTCCTCCAACATATAAATTTCTGCCTCTGAGGCTGCAGCTGTTTCTCATGAGTGGCAAAATGAGGTGATGCAACCATCACAGGGACATGTACCAAGGACGTGAGATAGTGGGTCCTATCACCAGTATGAACCAGGACACAAAGCCATCCTCATCAATTGGATGAGATCAACTCATCCAATCCAGGGGATGATGGAACTACATGGGGAGCTACACACCCAAAAAGATACAGGAGATGACCCAGCAGACTTGAAGATCTCACAAACCTCTGTAAACCACGCACTGCAAGATACAAGCTGTCCTTGAAGAAGTGGAACAATGAAACTTTGTTTTTTAGAGATCAGGGGAGGGGTTTAGAGATATTCAAAGATTTTTAGAGACTCCTGCTTTGGGTTAATATGCAGTGTACTCATAGCATTGTATTTCCATTAGTGGAGCCACTGAAAGAAGCTTTAACCTCTGCCCAGCAACCAGTACTCACAAAAGTGGTAGGAATTTTGTTATCTATGATCTTTGGCATTTCACCAGATTTGGCTGAAATGGGTAAAGGACTCAAAGCTTTGGAACACTGAAGGGGGAAAAGCACATAAGTAAAAGCAAAGCAGTATTAGTTTTTTATCTCAAGTGTTTCAGAAATCAACACCCTTAGCTACTGACTGGGGTGTCAAGAGCTATTGCAGGAGCTGGCCATGAAAAGCTCTGGAGCAATGGTCAGTCATTTCAGAGATTCAAGATGATTTTGCCACTTACAATCAGTATTTTCAGGAAAAGCTGGGCACACACTGAGAGAAGGAGAGCAAACACAAGGCGATTGTCTGGCTAATTTTTGACATACGCTCACGCGGGTGGCTGAGCAGTGAATAGACTCATTCAAAGGGTGTTTCAAAGCCGGGCATGAGATTGAGTGCAGAAAACAAAGTTTTTGTTGGAAAGCATTAGCACTGGGAACTAGATACCTGTTGTGCTCTGCCCATGGGAAGGCTGTGCCTTATCTCCCCAGCAGCAAGAAAGCAACCCAACCCCACCAACATCCCAGAAAGCAGCAGTGAGATTAATCAATAACACTCAAAGAAGAGAAAGTGCAGGAACAAGCTGTTAAATCCATACTCCAAGGACAGTCCTCCTCTAAGAAGCCTCTTTCAAATACTCCAGCATGAGATGAAATAAGGCTTTTAAAATCAATTAGTCTTTGCAAATAATACCCTGTGATCAAGTTTCCATGGGCTCAGGGAAGGTAACCCATGGGTCGTGGTGGGAACCAGTGGCACCTCTCTGTCCTCTGAGTCTCAACAAGGTAAACATGGTGCTGGCAGGGGGTAGAAATGTCAGAGCATGAACCACGTAGAAGAAAAAATTCAAGGAAAACTGCTGATGCTGCAGCCAAGGGGATTGAGAAGCTGAAATGACTTAAAGCAGGTCACTTCCACAGAGCTTGCAAACTGCCTTCAAATTATCCGGTCAAATGAGCGTTAGATAAGCAAAGAGTCTTTTTGGGCTTCAGGGGAATTCAGACAAGAAGGTTATTCAGCAGCTGGGCAATGACTAAAACTTTCTGAGGCAGGTGGGGGATAAATCACTGCTGAAAACCAAAGGCTCAGCTGGGACTATGGGGCAGGCTGGGAGAGTGGCTGAGGAAGCCTGTGGGGGCTGAGTTGGGGCAGAGGCAGGGTTCATCATACCCAGATGCCACATCCCAAGCTCTTTGAGGAAGATGATTTCAAGAAGGTTTTTATTGCTTGGGTTTGTTTTTTCAAGCAGGTTTCCTACGTGTCTGGGAAATCCCCTTACACAGCCACTGTGCCTGTCTGTAACTACCCCACCCCCAGCCCAACAGTTTTTACTCCACCAAACAACCCAGTGCTTCCAAAGTCCAAAGAAAGGGGTTTTTTACACAAACTGTGAAAATGGGTGGGGATCAAAGGCTCTGAGTAAGTGTAATGTGGTCATAGTCCCTCTGTCCCCTCCATAACACCAGAGGAGAGGACAGAAAAGATGAAGGATGTCCACCCTCAAAGATGCATCAGATTGTGGAGCTGAACAAGAGTTGGAGAGAGTTCCCATCCAGTAGGGACCATCTCTGCCCTCTTGCAGCCAGGCCTGGACCTGCTCTGACACCCTGATGAACACATTGGGGCAGAGGAAGGACTTGGAGAGCAGCGTGTCAGGACTACCAAAGGAGATGGAATGGTGAAGATGAAGAGAGATGAGAGACAGGAGTCTGGCTTCTGCCAGCGTGTCACTGCAGAGGTAGGCAAGATGCCCATTCTCTTATGCCTCCAGTTCTGGAAAAAAACTAGGATAGGGATCTGTCTCCATGCCAGTCTCTGAGATCTTCTGTTAGAAGGCAGAGTATGTGCATTAGCCATCACAAGCCACCCCTTATGGCCCCTGGAAAGGGAAAGCACATGGTTTCTCTGTCAGCCAGCAGTTAGAAGTGCCATATAAATCAGCTGCTAATGATTCAAATGCTATCAGTTGGGATAATAAAGGATGCTGAAGTCATTGTTTCCACCTTCTCTTTCCTTTCCTCTCCTTGTCAAAACAAAGATCTTTTTCCTATATTATCTGAGAACCACAGAATCATTTAGGTCGGAAAGGACCTCTGGGCATCTCCAGTCTAATCCCCTGCTGTAAGAAGAGTTATCTTCAAAGTTTGATCAGGATCTTGCCCAGGTGACTCCTGAGTACCTCTGGGTGTGGAGAAAGCACACTGTCCCTGTCCTAGCACTTAATAATTCTGATTGAAAAATGTTGCCTTTGCTGTGCAGGGCACCATAACAGAAATGTTCGGACTGATGTGGATGAGGATGTTTTGTGTGGACATACCAGAAGGAACAAATGGCAAAGGACTAGCAACTCAAAAAACACATGCTGATGGCACTTGGCAGAGCAAGTCAGCAAGACCCCAACACGTCTCATGCATCATCTCAGGACACCCCACACAGGAGACAGAGGCCTGGGAGTAAACTCTGATGACTAGTGGGCATGGGGCAGGATGGAGACTTTCAACAGATGGCACCCCTTGTCCTTTTGGGCTTTGCAGAGAACCCAGGGCAGGCAATTTGGAAACAAGTGTTTGGTGCTGAACTGGTTAGTACACAGTACTGACTGAAGATCTAAATGCAGTGAGTGACAACAGGGTTTGTTTGGGCTTTGGTTTAAACTTTAACCAACTCCCCCCACTACAAGGTATTACACCATGCATTGTCCCAAAGGCATTTCCTATACCCACAATTTGTGTTTGTTGCCTCACTCTTTCACCATGCACCGCAGAGAAGAGAATGACTGTCTTCTCTATAACCTTCCTTGAAGTAGAAGACAGCAGTTACATCCCCCTGAGCATTTTCTCTCCCAGACTGGTCAAACCCAACTCCCTCAGCTTTTTGTCATATGTCTTGTGCTGTCCACTGGACCTGGTCCAGTTTGTTGGCTACTACCTTGTACTAAGGGATCCAAAACAGAGAGGAATCCTCACTTTCCCCAACCTGATGGCTATGCAAGAAACCAGCAAGGCACATACTGGACACCAGCTCCCACTAAATTTAACAATGGCTGAAACAAAGCCATCTCAGAAAAGCCTGACAGTCCTGTTCTGCCTCCCTGCACCACATCCTCAGAAACCTCATCTGAAAATGAGCCAACAGACACCTCTCATTATTGCCCAAACATCTGACTGCAGAGCAGTAAGAACAATCTCTTGTACCTTCGGCAGCAAACCTTAAAGCATTTACTGATGTGAACTAACATCCCCAGCTCCATTTAGTGTGGCCACTCTGCCTGATAAATTGGCTCCCGCGTCTTCATGTCTGCTGAGAAGAAGCTGATTAAGAATAAAACTAAGAGAAATTAACGATAGAATGTTCCTGCCAGTTTGGAAATGCAAAGATGCTTTTAAATCATTAAGAAAATATGGGTTGGGTTTTGTCTCTTGTTCCAAAGCAGGAGCCCAGATCAGCTTTTTAATTATTTCCTCACCCCTACAGCTTCCATTGGCAAGTTACTCCCCTGGCTGACTGAGCTCATTGTGGTCCAGAAGCGAGAGCAAGAGGCTGCAAAACAGGATGTCTGGGTTCTCTTCAGAAGTCTGTCCCTGACCTGCTGTGGGAAGCCAAGCTCGGCGCTGCTCCTGATGGGCCACATTTGCAGATGTCAAGGCCGTCTGCCTGAGCAGTGGCTTTGTGCGGAATGCGTCACCGCGGCTGTGGTTTCCACTGCACTTACCATTATGGCACCATAATGCTCCCTTTTCTTATGGAAGTGTCAGGAAGATTAGTGGATGTTTGCTCAGCACTGGACAGATGCGAGGAGAGGGGAAAGATCCCCTGCCAGCTCTTCCTCCTCACTGAGCAAATGTAATTCTCTCTTTTTCTGTCAGGATCCCTGTGCTTGCCTTTGCCTCCTCCCTTCTTGTGGCCCTTGCAGACCAAGGTCCCGGAGCAAAGTGCCTCCACCCAGCACAGAAAAAACATTCTCATGGGAAAAATCAGGGCTTTTTAAAAAGCTCTTCCTTCTCACACCTTGTTTTTGTGTCCCTGAGCTCCACTCTGGACAAGCTGAGAAAGAATGTCTCCAAAGGTGATGTGGCCATCAGTTCTGGAGCATGGGAAGAGCCACCCCTCAGAGCTCATTGCCTTGTTCAAGGCAGTGGCAGGGGAATTGAAAGTGAGGACATACCAACACAGAGGTGACACTCACCACAATGTCACCACGACAGGGAGCAGCACCTGAGCCTGGCTGCCTCTCACTCTGTACCCACTGTGCAGTTTTTCTTCTGTGGCTGGCTGGCCAACAGCTACAATAGTTCAAAAAGCATGAAGCTAAGTCAGAACCTGCCTCTGGCAGAGACATCCCAACGGTTTTAGCTATGGTCCCACTGGATTTTTCATTCTCCATGCTGAGGATTGTTCTGCATCCATTGAGTATCTCCTGATGCCTTCAAATCCAGTCCAAGCTACCAGTCTGCAGCTGGGCTGCAGCTCCCTTCTGCTGTGTGGGCACAGATGAGGGTTAACACACAGGGTTAGCACAGCTTGTAGGAAGCACCAGGCAGGTGAAGTATGGCCAAGCTGGTCCATTCTGCAGCCTTGTGAGGCTGCGTACCTCGGGAGCTCTGCTTTTGCAGCCATGTCCCATGCAAGGAAGACCTTCGACTCTCTCACCATGCCCCCAGCTGCCACCCCTTCATCATTCTCTTTGCTCTAACCCTTTCACCAGCCACAGCCTAAAGAGAAGACACACTGCTCTGCTCCATGCTGTCTCTCAAGACAGCTGTGGCCATTTTTCCAAACCAATACTGCCATGGTGGCAAGCACTGTGATTTTCACAAGCCCCATGGGCAACAGCCACCCTGAATGTAGAAAAGCAGCAGCCAAGCAGCATTATGGTCTGCACAGCTGAACCATTCCTTCTTTGTGGAAGAAAGGAAGAAATCCCTTTCTTTAAGTGATCCTTCATTTGTCCTGCTCCACTGCCTCTTCATTATCTGAACTGTCAGCACTGCAATGCTGACATCCGCAAGAAGGGGAAGCAGGTTAGCTCTGAACTAGCTCTGCTGCCTCACACAGCCCAGTGCCTGCAAAAATCAGCATTGCTACCAGCTGAACCATCTGGGGCTGAGTGCTGAGCCCATGTCTGAGTATTTTCTGAGCAGCAGGGCTGAGGGGCAGTAGCCCCCCAAGAGCAGAGTGGGAGCAGGGATATGAAACAAACAGCATTGCTTCAGAAGAGCAGCACACAAGTGGCTGCAACGGGGAAAGGGGATGAAGAAATGCCCTCGCTTCCAGCTAAAGGCTGACTACAGTGAACAGCATTTGACTTCATGCCAACCCCAGAGCAGATGTTGATGGGAAAAAAAGCAAACCAGCAACAAAAGCTCAAAATGAAGCATTCCCATGGTCCCAGGGGGAAGTTTCACATGGTCTTGACCCACAGAATTTTGTTTGAATCTTGTCCTTTAACACAACCAAAAAGAGGGCAGCCAGGGGATAGGAATCTCCACAGCTGAGGGGACTTTCACCTGGCCAGGCTTGCAAACAGTCCTGAAACCTTTACCTTGAGGTATTGTCTGGGATGACCCAGGCATGAGCTTCTCTCCATCCCAGAGCCTTCGATGAGGCAAGTCTAATGCTACTGCCAAACTTCCCAGCTTCAAGAGAAGACAGCAGTATGAAGCAGCAAGGAGAATTTATGCGCAATACGTGGCCAGGAGGAGGTTGCTCTCTTCTCTAAGGTAGCCAGCACCAGGACAAGAGGACACAGCCTCAAGCTGCGCCAG